>JAQPCC010000168.1:0-260851 GCA_028392965.1 Lindernia subracemosa | reverse complement strand
TTATCATGGATAATTTACTATCACGCATGTTCATAAATTTTCATCGCCCCCCAAAGAAATACTCTCGATAAATGAAATTTGTAAAGTTAGGTCGATGATTAACTATATTTATTGGCGACCACATGCCAAATCCTCACATGGACATTATATGTTTTTTTTTTTTTTTTTTTTAATGTCCCGAGGATCTGACTATTAAATATCGGTGTTGGTTTGCGCCATACATACCTTTTTTTTTACTGTTCTGAAGTATTCCCACTCGACCTGACTCTGGACTAACTCCTAAATACCGAGGTTTGCGCCATACAGGCCTGACGGATACTTAATTGTGCCACACACTTCACTGGTGGGACTAATTCCCAAGACCAGATGAATACGTCTCAAACCCATCGGACAATGATAGTCATGAAAAATAAATCACATAGGGACTACTTAAGCAATTATAGGAGGGTGAATTTGATCCCACACCAAAACTATATCGTTTCAAAAGTACGAGTTTGGGCTTAGTTGAATTTAAATATCCGAATAAATGCATTACTTTTTTTTCTTCATGAAAATATATATCTTGCCCTTAGTATGAATCTCTTAGTTATCAATGTGAAAAGAAAATAGTTTAATTTAAAACTGAAAATGGGATTGAATACACATTATGATCAAAATAAGGACAGAGAGAGTTATTACAAACTCTTGAAAGAAAACATAGTACCAAATTTACGTCCAAATCCACTTTTAAACACAAAACATAACCCTCCCTAGAAAAAATCAAACTCCAAATAATTATCAGAATTTCCATGAGTTTGAACAGCTTGAGGTGCAGCAGCAGCAGCAACAACATTCCCACCCTTGGCTGCCGCCGGAAACCGCTCGAAGTCCACCGGCCTTGGGATCTCCGGCGGGCTGGCGCATCTGATCAAAGCCCAATTCACCCCCTCGAAGAATGGGTGCTGCTTGATCTCCGTCGCCCCACGTTTATATGCCAACCTATTCTGAGGCTCCTTCACCAGCAAGCCCCTTATCAGATCCCTAGCGGCGAAGCTAACCACTGGCGACTCGGGAAATTTCAAGGGCTGGCCCACGACGTTGAACAGCGTCGCCCGATTGCCCGACCCTTTAAAGGGCGTCTTGCCGAACAGCAGTTCGTAAAGGAAAATGCCGAAAGTCCACCAGTCCACCGCACTGCCGTGCCCTTCTCCCTTGATGATCTCGGGAGCCAAGTACTCGTGGGTCCCGACGAACGACATCGATCGGGCCTCGGTGGGCTCGGCGATGAGCTCGGGCATCGGGCTCACCTGGTTGTTGAGGTTGTCGTTCTTGGGCTTGCGTTCTTTCTTGGACTTGCTCGAGAAGAGGCGGGGACCGAAGCACGTGGTGGGCCCGATGCAGGAGGGCTGGATCATGCAAGAAGGCGGCTCGATGCAAGAAGCGCCGTTCTTCTGCTGCGAGGGGTTGCTGGCGTCGAAGGACGAGGATTTGATTAGGGTCGGGCTTACGGTGCAGCGAAGGGAGAGGTCGAAATCTGAGAGCATGATGTGCCCGTCTTCCCGCACGAGCACGTTCTCGGGCTTTAGGTCACGGTAGACTATCCCAAGCATGTGGAGGTATTCTAGGGAAAGTAAAACCTCGGCTACATAGAACCTGCGTAATAAGGACCAACCTTGGCTGTAAGAAACGGAGCTTTTGCTCAATATTTCATTGCAAAAAGACAAAAATTCTAAAGACAAGTAGTACTTCACGGCTTGCTCGGAAAAATACTTCCCGGGCTGCCTCTGTCTCAGCGTGTGCAAGTCACCGCCGGGACAAAACTCCATGACCAAGCAAGAGAACTTCTCGGTCTCGAAATGAGAGTACAAGGTGGGGAGAAACGGATGGTCAAGCGACTGTAATATCTCCCTCTCCGTCTGAGCGCGGAGGAGCTTCTTACGGCTGGCTAGGGAAGCCTTATCCATGACTTTCATGGCAAAGTAACACTTCGTACCGCACAACTCAGACAAGTAAACGCTGCCTATGTCTCCACATCCCAGCTTCTTGAACAGCCTGAAGTGCCTCAAATCCAAGGCACCGTCCTTGGAACGAACGGCTTGTATCGCTTCCCACCGAAGATCGTTCGCCTTGTGGGGTTTGTTAGTGCTGCAACTGAAACTACTACAAGTGCTCTCTTCGCTCACATCGGTGCTAGTGCTTCCCCGGCAAAGACTGCTCTTGCCACTCTCAACGAAACCACTTGTCTTTGCTAGACTGCTCGCCCCGTCGCTGCTGCTTACTTTTGCCAGAGGTGAGGTGTCTTTCTTAGTAGTTACGTCTTCGAGGGTTTTCTTCGTTGGATCAGAGTTGCCTAACCGTAAGCTTGAATCCAATTTCGTTGCTAAAGAACTAACCGACGACCCCTTCTGTGGATGACTCTGTGGTTTTATAGCGGACTTGGTACGCACTTCTGATGCCATTGGACTGAGTATGAACTTTTTGTAATATTTTCGGACAAGGTAAGAAGACTATAAAACCATTACACGTGTACGCCTACCGCCATGTAATAAGTCGGCCCCGTCGTCATCTAATTAAATCCAACCAAAATAAGATGAATATGAGGAAAAAAGGTCAGTAGATTAGATTGGGAACTAAGAACATAGAACGTCGACTCGAACAGAACATCATCGGTATATCGAGGAAAAGATCTATAAGACGAAACTATGAATCAAAAGTTCATTGAAGATTAAGATCAATTGACAGAGAAATAGCAACAAGGTAACATCATCAAAACTATGGAGGGCTATGAAGCCACTTTTTTCACAGCCAAGCATGAACACATAGCAGAAGATAAGCACACATTTAAGATAAACCAGCTCATATGAAAAAGCAAAGGGGTACATGACATACAAGCACACAGATCTGTAACAACAATGACCCACTTTTCTCACAGTGCGATAAAACCCTTCCAAGATAGATCCACAAAGCCTCCTCGACGCAAGAAATTCACAATGGTAAGAACAAAAATCCCTCACAAACTAAAAGAAAAAAACCAATCTTTTGTAGCAGTGAAAACGGTACAAAAAGAAGAAACCAAGCTGCAAGTCATAACGATCTAAACTTTATGGCAAACAAGTTAAAGCTTTTAGCAGATAAACGCGGCGAGAACTGAAGAACCTAAATGCACCGTACTTAACCTTAGTTAGAGGACTAGAAGAGAGAAAGAGAGTGACTTATGTAGCTGTTTCTTCTTCCTTCCAAGCGTATGTATGGTGATTGAATGATGTAGTGGAGTGGAGTACAAAGGAAAAAAGAAAAAGGCTTTTGGAAGTAGTGCTTGTCTATGATAATACCAATGCTTAATATAGTATAATCGTATTACATGTATGTATATCCGTGAGAGAGAGAGAGAGAGAGAGATGTGGAGGGGTCAAAAGAAAAGGATAAAAGTAAAGCATTTTCCTTTTCATGTTCAATAAATTTCATTGAACTTTGTCCCAAAGACTCGATAAACTAAAGGGATCTGAATCAATCAAGAAACACATGGGCCTTCAAATGCTCCAACCTGTCCCTCATGCCTACAAGTTGATTGAGTTTAGAGGGGGGGAAGAAAATAAAAATAAAATATAAATATTAAAAAAATATGACACGACAGACTTTTCAATCTTTCTAATGTCTCTCTCATATCAGTCTCTCATTAAGACCAATAACTAACTTGGTAATGACAGCCTTACATCTTGCTTGCCACCACTTTTTGTGGTCTCTTTGCTTTGCTTTTCTTTCTTTTTCTTTTTTTGGGGTGTCGATTTCTTCATTTAAGCCTATATCAATTTTCGGATCGAATTGAAATCTTGACGTACATTTTTAAATGCTAGAAATATATATATATATATATATATATAGCAGCATGTGACACCTAAAATGAGGGACAATCATTATTGCAATGGCGGAATCTCTGCGAATGTGGTGTTGTGCCGTGCCTAAGGACATAGCTACAAATTTATAAAGAGTTAGTCTTTAGCTTTACCCACGAGAAAACGAATTCGAAAGCAAACAACATTCTCCGACAAGTTAACAATCGCACAACGAAATTAAACTCATCTCAGTTCAGGAAAGTGATTAGAAACTGAGGATATCGCCAGTTTTGCTGCGTCTCATAAGCTTGAAATCGTCGAGACTCATTTGAAAAGATCAGAGTTAAGCCAATCCCTGCGAGCATTCGCGGATTAAAACCACATCCCAGGTGCAAAGGCGTATAAGGTGGCATAGATTTGAATTAATTGGAGATAAATAGTAGAAGCGAATATCTTTACGGTGCTACTCACTTGCTAATGTCATCCAAGTGGTCATCAAAGTCTATGATCTCCCTCCATTTCTCGGAAGAGATGTAATCCAGAAGGATGACATTTGCTGAAGGTTCCTTGAAGGTGAGATGGTTGCTACCGTCTGATCCGACTACTTTCCAAGAACTAGACCCGTCTTTGGAGTAAAGCTGAGGAAACATTTCGTGTAAGAGCGTAATAATGAAATAACGATTGGTGCAAGTGAAATGCATTTGTTCAAAGGGGATAAGACATGTTAGGTGTATATCAGTAACAGTACAATTACAGCAAAGTTTTCTTTATCGACTTTAGCCTTGAAGAGAAGAAAGTATCTTTATATGCTTCAATCGAGCGCAATTGTAACGAAGAAAAATATAGATAACGAGGCCAGGAAAGTTCACGCATGAAGGAAACCACAAAGATAGCAATGTTCAAGGATACAAGCTGAATAAAAATGAGGCCATTTCACAAGGCATTGAGGTGAAACAATACTTCGCAGGATCATGAAAGGAAGATATGATAATCGAAACTGAACTCATGCATGATTTTAGTATAAGATCAAACACGAGCTTTAGAAAACGGCCCACAAAACATTCATCGATGTAACATCTAATATTACCATTTTGAGAGCAACACAAGCTCAACAATGAATACTATTATCAATAAACCGGCACGAGCAAGTCATTGCGAAAGTAGGATTATCTGAATAGCTTTCACTAATTCGATCAATCACAAGAAAAAATAACAAATAAGTGGTTCACTGATTAGCTATATGCTGAAAAACATAGGATGATACACACCTGCATCACTGGGCTTCGATCTTTACTCTTTGGCAAAGACTCAAGCTTTTTATTATCTAACTGAAAGGGAATGATTCAGGGCACAGAATTATCAGAGTTCATCACCAATAAAAGAAAAAAAAAAAAGTGCTTTAAACACCTAATTACACACAAAAGAAAAATTGGATAAAAGAAAGAAAACATACGGAAAGCAAAGCAGCCTGAGGAAAGTATCGAATGATATGATCCCCAATATCCTTAGCCACGGAGGCCAGCTCGCCATCATCGTACTTCTCGTTGGCATGAAAGTAACCAACGATGCTCAAACCCTTTTCACCATAGTACTCCTCTATCTATCAAATTAACACCCAGCAAAAAAGAGCAGCCCTTTACTCGATTAGAGCTACTTTATTTCTTACTTAATAAAAGAATTAAGCTTTAGTGCAAGCAAGAAGCATCGTAAGGACTGTTGACTAGTTAACTGACCATGATGAGTGCGATTTCGAGTGGGGGTAGGACTCCGATCTGCGAGTGAAAGAGTGGGACAGCGTCGACGATCTCCACTGAGGTGCTCGAGTCCGAGGAGCGGCCGAGGAGCACGGCGTTGACGCTGGAGGTGCGGTGCTTGACGGCGTGGAGGACGAGCTTTACGTAAGCGTCCTGGTGGATCTCGACGCCCATTACGATCGGAGCTGTGCAAGTTACTGTGAAGAAATGTGTGCAAGTGATCGATTTTCAACCATTTATCGAGCCCAGGCCCATATCAGATCTCTGCTAAGTAGCCCATTTTGTCAATTTCTATTTATAGAAATTAAATTATGTTCATATACTTCTCCTCCTCGTCTTCGAAACCACCGTCGACCACCGACTGTTCAGCCGACGAACGCCAGCTGGTAAATTATGTCCATTTAGCTGAAGAATCGATTTGATGTACCTTTGTATATCTGGAGAATCGTGATTCGACTGCATGTTTACTTTTTTTTGGCTAGGTTTTCTTCCATCGTTGTTCCATGAAATTTTATGACAGTTTTGCTCTTTTTCTTTCTTCTCTTCTTTGTTTGCTTGAATATGAAGCTCTTGTTGTAACTTGTAAGGACTCTGTAATTTTACATTTTGTACTTTGTTGTCCGTGAGGTACTTCTTATGACCTCGCCTACTCCATTACTGTGGTATGTAGCAATTGTTTCCCTAAATTTAATGCTTTACCTCTGTTCAGTATATTAATGGAGCACAGTTCTTACCAAGATCAATCACAAGCGACGTTTTCGTTGACAGGTGAAGATCATACTCTGGCTAATTCGATGAGGTTTACTCTTAACCAAGAGTAAGTTCTGCTAGTTGTTCGATTTGTTCAGGCATTCAGCGTATTTACTGTTAGAAGAATTCGTACATATTCCATACGAATGGTGAAACGTGAATGAATCATTAATCGTTACCCCTGTTTCTTGATGCTTATATGATCTACTTCACCTTGGCTTATGTACTTCGTATGAGATTCCCATCTTCTTGTAATAAATTCATCTTCAGTTGCAAAGCTTAGAACTGTTTTCTTCGGTTTTAAGTTTCTCTTTTGTCATCTTCATTCTAATGCGAAGAAAGACATAGTTAACTTGGTTGCTGATGAGCTGCGTGCAGCCCTCGGGTAACTGCGGCTACAGCATTCCACACCCTTCTGACGCTAGAGTTGACATAAGAGTGCAAACCACTTGTAAAAACATTTCATGGTTAACAGTCCTCTCTCTCTTCTTACATGGTCGTGTTATATCTCCCTTAGATTGATATGCAGGGAAAATGTTCAAATCTTTTTCTGTTTTCATGTTGGCGCTTTGTTAATTTTCTCGTAAGCGACGTGGCAAGCGAAGTATTGAAAGATTCATGCCAGTATATAATGTCAATGTGCCAGCATGTTAGAATAGAAGCACATTCGACCAAGGTGTTGCAGAGTTCAAGAACAGAAATGGCATTGAATCCATGGATATCAAAGCCAACTCATAGTAGGTACGTAAAGGACCCATTTATTCAAGTGCCTAATGCTGAAGTTACTGAATAAGTCTTGTATTTCTCATATTTTGTTTCCATATGATTGTTTTTTTCTTGCTGGCATGCTAGAACTGATGAGCTTTCTCCTACGAAGTACTGTGATGGATTTGCTTAGGATCATTGCCTTAATTTTATGAAAATATCGGTGGAAATCATGAATGTTAGGAACTTATATCAGTGATATATTAGTATCAACATTAATGTCGTTAGCAATAGTTCAAACCCGCTCTTGATAAGTCGATCGTGTGTCTTGACCTGCACCTCGACTTTGATTCGAGCCGTGCTAAGGCGACAATGTGCTTGCATTTCTACTAAACTGCACTTAGTAAATCGAACTAAATTTGTACGAATAGTCCCAATATTGAGCCCCATTTGGTTCTCATTGCACCTCAATTGAGTCTAGGCATTCAAAAGGCGGCATTTTAGACCCTCTCATCTCGACTATAGATATCAAAAATCTTTTCTTTTCAAACTAAATATGTATGAATTCCGCCTTTTAATTAATTCCAAGCTGTCCCTCGTCACCGAGCCGAGGCATGCAATGGCGGCAATGTCCGGCCGGTCTATAGGTATCAAACTATGATTAATTTTGTAGAATAGAAAAATATGCTTGTTTTGCTCCTTTCTCCTTTCCTTCTTCAACTCGAAGCTCCAATCTGAATAACACTAGGAATAGGACAATGGGAAAGTAATATAATGGTATTAATTGTAAGGAAGAAATAATAAAAAAAAAAGAATTAAGAAGAAGAATAGAGAAGAGAAATATATGTCTTTAGGTAATCCAACGGTTTTCTTTGAAGGGTAGTTGCGTTGCATAAGAAACGCAAACTCCTCACTGTAATAAATGAAAATTTTTCTTTCAATTTTCCCAGACGATTCCCTAATCCTATCCACGGATTAATTGCGATTAACGTTTTGAAATCCCTGAGATTCATTGAGGGAATCTAGAAAATCCCATGCGGATGAGACCTAAAAGTTTCAAGATTGTTTCCCATTTTGTCCGAAACCCAAATAAAGAGAGTCCAAAACCCTAATCCATAAGTAACGCCCGCCCGCCCGATTTCTTCGATCAATCGCGACCGTCTTCACGATTGACTCTTTGAGTTTTTTCAAAGGAGAAAGGGGATATCTTTTGTATTTTTTTTTCTTTCGGAAATGGCTGGTCCCATTGGGTCTGATCTAGCTTTAACGAGGTGGAATTGGGAGGAAGACAAGCTGTTCGAGAATTATTTGGTGGAATTTCCCGAAGACGATCCTGATAGGTGGCAGAAAATCGCCGAGATTTTAGGGACGAAGTCGGCGGAAGAAGTCGCCCGACACTATTACGTTTTGATGGATGACGTGGCGAAGATCGAAGCTGGGCTGGTTGAGCCGCCTGAGTACCATGAAGACGATGGCTCGGGATCGTCGGAGAATAAGCAAAATGGGTTGGTGCAGAGGAAAACTGGGAAACCATGGACTGAGGACGAACACAGGTCTGATGCATTTTTTAATATTTTTTTTCTGCTCTCTGTTATTTTTTTATCATTTGAGATTTCAATTGTTGGGATTTCTTTGGCTGTTATGATTAGATGTTTGGTTGGTATTTATAGGATCATATATGTATTTGAGGCGGGAAAGACGCCGATAAACATGAGCTTGAATTCAATCCGACTATTTATGCTTGGAAGTTGGAAAACATTAAATTCTGATACATCGATATACATAAGATTGGATATAAATCAAGCATTCACTTGCATTTTAGGACACACTCGAACTATAAAGAATTCTAGCTTTGTTCTGAGTTGCATTTGAATCGTTACTGAGTGCATTCATTACCCATTTGTTTCATCTTCAAACTGAGGCTTATGTTTGTGTAATAAACTGAAAATGTAGATTGTTTCTTCTTGGATTGGAGAAATACGGGAAAGGAGATTGGAAGAGCATATCGAGATACATGGTTTTGACGAGAAACCCGACGCAGGTGGCAAGCCATGCCCAGAAGCACTTCCAACGCCAGCAAAAGGAGGATCAGTGTAAGAAGAGACGGAGCATTTTCGATCATTCGATTGCTGAAAATAGTGCCTGATGAAACTGTGTGTGTGTTCATGGATTTGCTTTTGGTATGTATATAGCCTTTCTTTTTTCTTCATTAAGCTCTAGTTTTTGGATATATGTTTGTTTTCTTTCTGCTGCATTTTTATTTAAGGATACATTCAATTCAGCTCTAGGTTTATTATGCTTTGGTAAGGATGGATGATGGCCTAGTTAGAATTTATTTATCACTTGAGATTCAAAGCCCCAACTTCCTCCCAATATCCTTCAATGTCCCAAGATATAATGCTATATTTTGGTTTGACTTTAATAGTAGTTTTCCACTAAAACTCATATAAAAAGTATATAAACCCTAATAAAAAGTAACTTGCTATAAAATATTTATATTATATTAGTATGAACGTAGATAGTGATAGTATGCTAGAAAAAATATTTAGCACGTTCAATGTAGCGAATTTGGTGTTACAGCAACGAGGAGACAAGAGATTAACTCTAAATATTTCTGTAATCCTCTTTTTCTATATTGTTGCTGCAACACCAAATTTGCTGCATTGAACGTGCTGAATGTTTTTTCTAACATACTTGCATCAGTAATTTCTTGTCCACATAACCGTAATTGAGAAGTAATTCTGAACATAGCAGAATTATATTCACTTGCAGATTTATAATCTTGAAACCGTAAATTTGTCCACTCATATTGAGCTTTTGGGAGTATCACGGTCCTTTGGTAGTCGTGTCTTTCTTTCAGATCAGTCCACAAAGTAAGTGGATCTTTCACATTAAGATATTCCACCTTTAAACTTTCATGAAGGTGGTGACCGAGAAAAATCATGGCCTTGGCCTTGTCTTGGCTCGATACCTCATTATTAGCTTTTATAGTATCTTCAAGACCTTTTGATTCAAGGTGAATTTCAGCAAACAAAATCCAGGATAGATAGTTCCGGCCCGTGATATCGAGAGCAACAATATCAAGTTTTTTAAGATTCGACATTTTACTCGGAGTGATAAGGTCGACGAACTTCGAAGGATCGGAGCTCTCGTGCTGATAACGTGTATAAAAATATTATTATAATTAAATATTATATTAAGATTATTTTGATATTATTAACTTATATTAAGAATATTATGATATTATTATGATAATAAAGCTTATAATATTAAAGAGAAAGATTATAGAGATAAAGTATGAAATATTATTCAATACTTTGGTGTGATTTTCAATACAAGACTAATTACCTATTTATACTAATCTAATTTCACTATTACAACTAATATTCACAACATTTAATACATTTCATCCCATTAATCATCCAACTATTTTTACAACATTTAACTAAAATCACAACATTTAATTCATCTAATTATATCAACATTAAAAACATCCGCACCATTAAACTAATTATTTCATAATATATATTATATTAGTATGAACGTAGATAGTAATAGTAAGGCTTGAGAACTTTGTCTTTGTGTTACTCAAGTCCAACGGTCTCGGAAATAATGAACGTAGATTGATGATGAAAATAAATCTCAAAATCTCTTAAAAACAAACCATTGTAATAATATTTCTCAATTTCAAACAGATTACGTGATCCAAAGAGTCTGTCATTACAGCAATTTTATTTTGTTTTACTATTATATACACGACAAATTATCTGAACACCATTTTTACAGTTATTTTTGTATTATTATTATTAGCATAGATTTTGATTTGTTCTGAACGAATCAGCTTTCAACTTGATTCTCATTTCAGATTTGTCACGAGATAGCAATCGAACAGTGACACATGGTTTTATTTCGTACAACCCTTGTCTTTTTCTCTGTCTTTTGCTATTTGTTATAAATAATCATTTTAATATCATTCATTCATTATACATAAATAATAATCATATTTGAATTTTTTGTTTAAAAGAAAAGTATCAGCTCTGCGTAACATCGGGGAATCAGATTTAATTAATATAAATGCATGGACTCCATATATTCTCATATATAAAGGTTTATCATCTTTAATAATGGAAGTGCTTGTTAGTGGTAGATTATCATTGTACCGAATAGTGAATAGAGTTTTAAATGATCTGTTAAATCCATTAACTAAACTAAACTATTGTTCAAATAAAGGTTCGTTAATGCATTATTAAATCAAAGTTTAGGTTAAATTTTACGAAAAAAGAGATAAACAATATAGTTGGTAAACCTACCAATATGGTGTACCACAATCCTATGACTATATAATTTTTTATTTTTATTTTTATTTTTTCAAATTAGTAAAAAATAACCGTCTCATTGTCGATTCAAATTAATCGAAGTTATGGTGATATTGTCGGAAAAAAAAATATATCATAGGTCAATAATACATAAGGAGTCTAATCAAAATGATGATTAGGAGGTGTGAGAATATACATATGTTTCTAGTTAAAATAATATATTGCATCATAGCATTATTTCATATTCTGTTATTACAGATAGTTCTTAACTTAATTCCAGCAATAAACCTCTAGTTATATCCCAACCGTCATGGAATCATTTAGCAAATGGAAAATGTACAAATATTTAGCCAAAATAATTTACAAAAAATTAACTATATAGAACATTGTTATCTAAATAAAAATATATTAAATCTCATTTATTTCTCTGTCACACCAAAGTTGAATATGCTGATTAGGATCCGAGTCGTGAATACGTGTGTTTATCCATTTCCTAAAGTTTCGGATTATTACAACGCACGCAACGGTCTTTCCTATCCACACGAATAATAACAATAATAATGCATTTATTTATAATAATAATAATAATAATAATAATAATAATAATAATAATAATTAGACCCTACAACTATTTATTTTCCCCTTTTTCACGCCTTAGTTTTGACCACTAATTAAATTATAATTTCCACGTCATATTTGCGTATCACTGCGACGATTACAGATCATCATCTACTCATCATTTATTACCTAGGGCCAGCCCAAGATATATAGGTATTATTTGATTTTTTATTTTTATATTTATTTTTTTACATTCAATCTTGTTTCTTGTATGTAGTCCTAGGTTTGAATTTCGATTCGATCAATATTTTGACTTGGAAATTTATTGACTATGATTTTATTTTATTTTGTTGAAAATAAAGTAAATAAAATTGAAATACGGCATCAAATCGTTATTCGACTTGATATCAGACCTCATGTAGGTTATGAGTATAAATTCTATGATCATGGATTAAAAAATCCAAAAGAAATTAGGAAAACACATAATATTTAGAATGAAATGTATAAAATTAAAATATACATATGAATTATTGGATGATTGAAAATTCTCATTCAAATATTCATAATTCAACGCATATATCATAGAATCTGCTTGACATGTATTATCTACTATTGGATTTGCTGGAATTCTTTTTTTGGATAAAGCATTCCACGTTCTTACACGATCAAGCCAAATATATTTGCCCATTTTAATGTATCTACTTCCTAATTTTATTTTAATATTTTAGTAAGGGAAATGGCAAATAATTAATTACCCTCATCTATTAGAAATAAAATGAATCTCCCGCCAAAGGTTAGATATATTTTCTTTAAAATGAGTTGTAATGTAAGAAGAAACTAAAAATATATATTTTTTAAAATTAAATAAATTTATTTTTGGAAAAAACGGAAAAAGCTGTAATATTGCGAATAATGCACGTGATATGATATCGCGTCTATGCCACCTATAAATACCCTAACACGCTTGCTGCATTTCTCATCAACCACCTCTCTTCATTGATTCATTCATCGTTCTACGGCAGCTCAAAAGGCACCGTTTTTATAGCCATAGCTATTGTCGTTTAATCTTCCGTTCTCATTAAAGACTTGTTTAATTGATTAATAACTTGATCCAAGAGAAGAAAAAAATGACTGTTGGGGCTGGGATTAGCGTGAGTGATGGGAAGCTGAATGTCTTGGGGGAGACAGTGTTAACAGACGTGAAAGATAACATTATCGTGACGCCTGCTAGCGGTGGGCTTTTGAGCAATGGGGCTTTTGTTGGCGTTTTGTCTGATCAGATTGGATGCAGAAGGGTGTTCCCTGTTGGCAAGCTCATGTAATTTTTTTTTTTGTTATTACATTTATGTTGTTGTTTACTACAAAGACTCTGTTTTATGAGTGTACTAATTTGTTATGATGTTTGGATCTACAGGGATTTGAGGTTTATGTGTGTTTTCCGATTCAAGCTATGGTGGATGACTCAGAGAATGGGCTCATGCGGCCAAGATATACCTTTCGAGACGCAGTTCTTGCTCGTCGAAGCAAGGGATGGTTCGGGCTTCTCCGAAGGAGATGAAAAGCCGGGTTTATACGTAGCTTTCTTGCCGATTTTGGAGGGGGATTTTCGGGCTGTTCTACAAGGAAATGCAAATGATGAGCTTGAGATATGCTTGGAAAGTGGTAAGAGTTTGATTTTCTTTGTTTATGGAATTAATATTTGGATTCAGAAATTGATGATTATGAGGTCTTCTTCCATAGGTGACCCTGCCGTGCAGGAGTTTGATGGGAGCCATCTAGTGTATGTTGGTGCTGGATCTGAGCCTTTTGATGTTATTACCAATGCAGTCAAGTATGTCCTAATTTCTTGAACTCTTGTCAAGTATTTCTGAAAACATATTTGTTGTGTGTGTTGAGAATCATAACAGAAATACTAAAACCAGACTATGTATATATAGACTATTCGATTATTGACAATTGGTTTTAGGATGAAAGCTTCGAAGTTAGGCATGCTTGTTCGTCGCATCTGAATATGTTGCATCAACATGTCTGATTGTAATGATTTCATAGTGAGAATCCCAGATGTAGAAAATAAAAACCCGACTCGGTATATAGATTCTTGGATCCATTAATCCAAGAACTACACCGTATGAAGAGATCTTATCTTTGTTCAAGCATTCTGTTCGATTTCATACAGCAAGCATCCCATTGGATAACTTTTTATTTCAATGCTGTAATAATTTCTCTCTTATGCAGGGCTGTGGAGGGCCATTTACAGACTTTCACCCACCGCGAAAGAAAGAAGGTGAATGAAGTTTTTCGATAAATTAAAAGTAACTTACAGCTCGACGATCTTTTCTGAGATTTCGAGTTATATTTCTTCGATTCAGATGCCTGATATGTTGAACTGGTTCGGCTGGTGTACTTGGGATGCTTTCTACACGAATGTAACTGCTCAAGGAGTCAAGGATGGCTTGGAGAGGTAGTAACCTCTTACACACAACATAGACAAGCAATTTCTAATCAAATATACGATGATTATTTAGCAGTTATTTCATAATTTGTCGAAATTTTTCAGCTTGGAGAAGGGTGGAATCCCGCCAAAATTCGTCATAATCGACGACGGCTGGCAATCGGTTGGTATGGATCCTACGAGCGAGGGAATGAAAGCAGATAACTGCGCAAAGTAAGTCTAAGAACTAATAGCTGTTTTAGTTCTTTGTCATGTTCTTGCAGCAAACACTAAAGTGGTTCTTCATCTTCTTTCTACAGCTTTGCGAATAGATTAACTAACATCAAGGAGAATCACAAGTTCCAAAAAGACGGAAAAGAAGGCGAAAGAGTTGAGGATCCATCCTTGGGAATCCAACACATCGTAACAGAAATCAAAGAACATCACGACATAAAGTAAGCAATCAATCTACTGATAATTTTCAGAATATGCTTGATGTCCTGACGGCTGACGTCTCTGTTCTTACAAATGCTCGCAGATATGCTTACGTATGGCATGCTCTAACGGGCTACTGGGGAGGGGTCAAGCCCGGTACGGCTGAAACGGAAGACTACGACTCCACGATAATGTATCCCGTCTCATCTCCCGGGGTGCAATCGAATGAACCATGCGATGCATTGAACAGTATAACCAAGAATGGGCTCGGGCTTGTGAATCCTGAAAAAGTTTTCCGTTTCTACAACGAGCTGCATTCTTATCTCTCGTCTGCCGGCATTGACGGAGTGAAAGTCGACGTCCAGAACATTTTAGAAACGCTCGGGGCTGGCCATGGGGGTCGGGTTAAGCTTGCGAGGAAGTACCACCAAGCTTTGGAGGCTTCGATTTCTAGAAATTTCCCAGATAATGGGATCATTTCTTGCATGAGTCACAACACAGATGGTCTTTATAGGTATGCACACACACAAGCTTATGTATATATAAGCTCACAGATTAATCGAATGTGACTGTGATTTATGTTGTAATAATTATCTTTTGCAGCGCTAAGAGAACAGCTGTTATTCGAGCGTCGGATGATTTCTGGCCTAGAGATCCGGCGTCACACACGATTCACATAGCCTCGGTGGCTTATAACACCGTCTTCTTGGGAGAGTTTATGCAGCCAGATTGGGATATGTTTCACGTAAGCCCCGCGATCATTCATGCTTAACTTTTTCGGGTTTTGATTAATTTTTCGTGATGAATTCTCTCGTTATCTCATTACAGAGCAAACACGAAATGGCCGAATATCATGGAGCGGCTCGTGCTGTGGGTGGTTGTGCTATTTACGTCAGGTAACTAGAGATGCAGACAGCAAATTTTTCCTACATATAACTGTTGATGCAAATCCATTTCACTAAATTCTTTGGGACTATGTTTGTATGTATGTGAAGTGATAAACCCGGGCAACATGACTTCAACCTTCTGAAGAAGCTTGTGCTGCCCGACGGCTCGATACTTCGGGCGAAACTTCCTGGTCGACCCACTCGTGATTGCTTGTTCTCCGATCCCACTAGAGATGGCAATAGGTAAACTTTTTAATGTTTTCTATTTTGTTTAAACTCAGCCAAATTTTTTTTGCTGATTTTCATTGTATCTAACTCCGAGTAACGGATCGATACAGTTTGTTAAAGATTTGGAACCTAAACGATCATAACGGAGTCGTGGGCGTTTTCAACTGCCAAGGTGCGGGTTGGTGTAAGATCGGGAAGAAAAACCGCATTCACGACGAACAACCTGGTACTATTACCGGAATCATTCGAGCCAGAGACGTCGAGTACCTCCCGAGAGTCGCCGGTGACGGATGGAACGGAGATGTTGTCGTCTACTCTCATCTCAACGGTAACTTGACCAATGAGTGATCTGATTCTCAACTTAGATACATTATACAAACAATCATTACAACAATTTTTTTTGTCTTAAAGGTGATTTGGTCTATCTGGTGAAGAACACATCTCTTCCCATAACGCTGAAGGCGAGAGAATACGAAGTCTTCACCGTGATTCCTGTCAGTGAGCTGTCCAAGACTGTTAAGTTCGCTCCCATTGGACTTGTCGATATGTTTAATTCTGGCGGAGCAATCAAAGACATAAAGTACGATGAGGAAACTGTGAGATTCAATGTTCGTGGTTGTGGCTCGTTCGGTGCTTATTCATCGGTTAGACCTAAACGAATCCGAGTAGACGAAGAAGACGTGGAATTCGTATACGAAGAAGCGTCGGGGCTTGTCAAGTTTGCTTTGAGAGTTCCAGAGAAAGAGCTTTACCTTTGGGACGTGATTGTTGAGTTTTGAAGATTGATGGATGATATGCAATAGATTTGTTTTATCGTTTATTCATATTGATGTCTTTTAAGGTTTTTTAGTTACTGTCTGATTGAGATTAATGGAGTGTTCTTTCATTAATTAAGGTTTGTGCGCCAGCAGAGAACAAATAAGACCGTTGGGGTTATTACCCAACAATACCTCACTACCTACCCTGAAATCTTCTCAAATCTTTTTCCTCAGCAAAGCATTCAGTTAACTAGATTTCATTCTTGATTTCTCCGAACTCCCTTCTAACTAAATCAATGGCAGTTCAAACCCAGAATTCGAGTTCCCACATAGTCAAATTCCCGGTAATAATCGAAGAGAAAAACCCACCGCTGACGCTCTCCACCGCGATCGAACACTATCCTTTATCAGAAATCTCGCAAAGCCCGGGCCATTTCCTCCTCTTGAAGCTCTTACAGCGCTAAGAAGATCTCTTAACCCGCCTCACATCTCACAGAATCAAGAAAAGACTCAATTCAGCTCCAAGTATTCCACCTATGCTGCTTCTTCTTCGTCTTCAACGGGCTTTTCATCTCGATCATTTTCACTGCAAAACGAGAAAGTAGCAGCAGTTGTTCGAGATGGTGGATCCCTTTGATCCTCTCTTCTTGTACGTCCTTCTTGTTTGTGTGCTTGGTTCACACGAAGCTGGGTAGGTATTGGAAAGTCTACGACGGTTTTATTGAAAGACAGAAACGATGCACGTACCGTGACGGGGACCGTGCAAGAGCTGAGGATGAAAGGGAGGAGCTTCGATCTGTGTAAGGAACCTTTGCAGTGCGGGAAGATAATGAAGAGCTCGAGCGTGGAGATCAAGTGGAGGCCATCGACTTGGAGCTTGAGGTATCGAGTGAGCGTATTTCTTGTTTGCTTTACGGGCTTGACTTTGCCTTGTTGCAGATTTATGCTCTGTGCTTAAGGAGTTCGAGATAATGCCACATAAGAGAGACCTCGTAGAACACTTTTGGTCTGAATTCTTGACTCATTTTGTCTGATAATTCACAGACTTGTTGTGTTGTTTTGGGTAGGTAAGCAAACCATAGCAACACTTCTTGTGTTTTGCTGCCTCAATGTACCGAATTTTCGACGCAGATTACAAGAAATAAGTTGTTTGAAATCTTCAGCAGAAGCTATCTATCATGGGCTCTCAAAGCCAAATATCCTGAAAACGCCTGCATTTGATGACCACAAGAATTACATATAAACTGAATGTACTTATTTTAGTTTATGGGTCTGAAGTATGGAAGGTAGCCAGCTAAGTGTTGTTTGTTACCTTCATCAGCCTGATATTTGTTCTTATCATCACCTGCATATGCCAGCAAGTTACACTTGGGATTCCATTCCACGCTGTTCATGGCGGCTCGGCATGTGATTTGGTGGACCGATCGTCCTGTTTCGACATTGGACTGTAACAGAACAATTATTTGATTTATGTCAGGGGACATTTTTTTTTAAAATGAGATTTCTGCAAGATGATTTCAAGTATAATCAACGAACAATATCTCAAGAACGTAGAATTATACTCACAATATCGACAAACAAGTCCTCACTGGCAGAAGCAATAAATTCTCCAGTGTGATTGAAACTTATTGTCCGAACAGGCCATCTGATACAACAACAATATGAAGGTCCTGAATTTGATCAGTATGGTAGAATATTTCTCCCTTTTATTGATAATATAAAGGGGGTATAATTCGAAGAAGTAGAAGATATACTATCAAAGTACCATTTGAAAGGGTGGTGAATGATGTTCGTACTTGGTCACAAGAAGCCCGAAAGGTAAAAGACAGAAGTAATGAAACTTACTCGAGTTTTGTGAAAGTACGAACACAGAGCATCTCTTTCATATCCCAGAGGCTGACCAAAGAATCCGCACTTCCCACTGCAAAATATCTGAGAAAATAACACTTTTATAAGCACCGTTTATCTTAATCCATCCATTGACCTCTGTGTGTGTGTGTGTGTGTCTGTGTGTGTTTGTGTGAAGAGACAGAGAAAAAGAGAATAATCTGCAATTAGGCAAACCTTCCAAGGGGGTCAATTGCAATGCAATAACAACCAGCTGTGTGAGCCATGAGGGTATCAACTGCTTGGAGAGATGGGTACGCAAGTACTTCGACAGTTCCTGAGAGTCAGAAAGTAGTCGGTGAGACAAAAAACTAAAAGAACCGGGCAAGAAACAATGGTTCATCTTTCTAGATCAGCCCTCACCATTCCCAGTAGTTAAGAAGAACATATCTCCATTCATATTCCAAGCAATCTCATTCACCTGAGTGAGACCAAAGTAAAACATTTAATAGAAAGATAAATGAGAGAAATCCAAGGTATTTCAATTCAAAACTAATGTGATTGAGCTACTCATAACCTTTAAGACATTAAATTGAATCCATTGGCTAAGCTTAATGTCATATTCACTACTAATCCACAAGCATTGTCATTTGTCACAGAACCTCAAAGATAAGCACATTCGGCACAGACCCAAAGCATGTTTATGCAAAAGTAGAACAGGTTAACCACCTCTTGTATTCAAGCGCACAATAAAGTATGACGGGTCTATAATATTAGATGCTATGTCAGAAAACTTTTAGGTGATATTTTCTAAAGCATGGGCTGCATGTCTCAAGAACAAAGTACCTCATAATTGAACTTGCGCTTGTGAATGGGCTTAAATTTCCGGACATCCAATATTGTTAATTCATCGTCCTGGATAAACAGGAAAAAATAAAATATGAGAAAAAACATGATTCCTGTCAGTAAATGATGTGTATCAATTGCATAGAGCTGCCAAACACTAAAATGAGGGATAAAAAAACATATAATTGTATTAAGCAGTGCCCATAATTAGTTTACCCTGTTACCGACTGCTATGTGAGTGCCATCCGGCTTATAAGTGATGTTAATGTTCTCCCCACTGAGTTCCACTAGCTGGGAGCATTTCCCACCTATAGCTCACAAGAATGACAACGTAATAGAACTTTATTTGATAACAGAACAGAATCTCTTCAGTAGCGTAAAGAACAAAACAATGTCCTCACATTATACAAACTACTCAATGGTCATCATAAAGAAATTATATGCACAAATGGCAATAGTCTCCATCAATCACATGCCAGTAAGTATGGCTGTAACTGAACAGAATATTCGGTGAACAACTCATGAACAAACTTGTTAAACAACATAAATGAAAAAAATTAAAGCTCTTTTAATAAATGAACAGAGCTTGAACAACTTGGGGTTCAGTTGTTTATAGCTCCTGAACAAGCTCAATTAGTCTTCGTTTAACATGCCCGTACAATGTTTTAAGCTATTTATAGGCTCAAGTGATAATAAGTTTGATATCTATCAGATGATTTGTTGGATGTTAATCAGTGATAGATTTGACATTTTTACTTCGTTTTGATATCGATAATTTTTATACAACTACAATATTTGTTTCGATGCTTGCTTGATTCCTTACATGTCCTTTGTTTTAAGAGAAGTTTGTTCGTTTATTGTTCATGGACAAGCATAAACAGGTTCACGAACATAGGTAAACAAACATGTCGAAAATAAACACACAAACAGAGAAATGCTCAGCTCAGTTCATTTATACCCCTACAAGTAAGAACCATAATAGCCTCAAAAACAATAATTATGAACTCGGTTCTTCACTGAAATAAGTAATATTGTACATTTTCTTTGGCATAACAAGTCCCACACTCAATTTATCTTACGCTAGTTTATGACTTGGTTAATAAAGTTTTGGCATATCATGGAAGAAGACAAGAAAAAGTACGGAAGAATAACTAGGAAACATTATCTTCAAAAATCAAAAGAGTTGGAGATAAGAATTCATAAGAGTCAATATTTATAAATCCAGCAAAGCATAACTTACTACGGGCATCCCACAAACGAACCGTCTTGTCACCAGATGCAGTTGCAATCAAATCAGGGTGTTTAGGGTCCCAGCACAACTGATCGACGCTATCAGCGTGGCCTTTTAGTTCAATATCTTTGACCTTGCCCTGCATAGCCAACGAATATAAGCCAATGTATAAACAGCCACGACATCGTATATATAAATATTGGTACTTGGAAAGATTCAACTGTGAGATATCTATTGACGAATTCGAACATAATCCGCTGTTCAGTGTCTTACAATAGTTCAATTTCTCTCCTATTACATGATGCAAATTCCCCTGTTTCTTCTTCAACTATATACCCGTAAATAACATCCAAAGTGTCAGGCTATCAACGCAAAGTAAAATAACAAGCTAAAGCTCCAATAGTAACGAATTTAAAGGCCAAAAATTACTATAGTTCCATACCAACATCATTCACATGCAATTCACACTGACAAGTTCCCAATTCCTTACAAAGACAGAATCTTTTCAGCTTCCATAAACCAGAAAAATAGTTAATCTTGGCCTAATTAAAAAGAAAAAAAGCTGCGAAATCGAGGAGACACCAATACTTACATGGCCCTGAGGTTCGATATGCCAGATACGAGCTGTCTGATCAACAGAACCTGATGCTAATTTCGTTCCACTGCAATTCCACGCCACTGAATGCACCTATAATATATATATATATATATATATATATATATTCATCGTCTACACATTAAATCAGTTTTAACAGAAAAAAAAAAAAAAAAAAAAGCAGCAGCTGCAGATAAAAAGCCTTAATAGAAAAACCTTTTTCTTGTGGCCTTGGTACTCTCTGCTGTGGAGGTTTTTGAATGGGATATTTTCAGCCATTTTGACACACACAGGTTCGTTCTTGCGAGCTAGGTCGTCTTCTCAGTGAAGTCTTAAAAGGAGACACTAAAATCGTCACTCTGGCCGACGACGCCATATAAATTGTAATGTAATTGAAACTTTTTTTATTTATTATGCAAAATTTATTTTATTCCATTTTATTTTAAGTATCATGTTGCTCAATTATAACTGAAACTGCCCATGGATCTTATTTGTTTGTTATAGTTTTAAAAATAGGGTAATATTTGTTTGTTATTATGAAGAAATAATGAAAGCCATATCTGATCCACAAAGCTGCAATAACACAAAGCCAACTCGCCACACAAAATCTCTTACATAAGTTTCAGTTTCAAATTTCATCCACTAAAATAATATCCACAGCACAACACTAACTCTTTGCCAAGAAAACAAAGAATCACTTCAAACAAACAGACTCGAAACACAATGGCATCATCAGCTCTCTTCTCCGCGCCAACATTCCAAGGCCTAAGGCCTCTCAACAAGGCCGCTGACGCCACCGCAAGGCTCGCCGCCTCATCATCGTTCTCCCACCGTTCCTTCATAGCCAAGAAGATGTTGGAATTTGGTTTAATAAGTTGGTTCAAAACTTTGACCAAAATTTCAGTAATATCTGTATAGCAAATATGGATATAAACTAGATCTTTGTGATCTTTGTTATGAGAGGATGAAAACGGTATATTACACTCATTAAACCGATTAAGGGTGAATGAGAAATTAATTACCGTAAAATAGGTTGTAAAGGTTTAATTTATAATTAATTTTTAATTTTATAAATTAATTAATTAATTATTTATTATTATTTTTTGAAACGGTTTAAAAAGAAAAGGTAAAAGATATGACTTTTGGGCATAATTACATTTTAGTCCCAAAGTTTAAAAAGTTTACTTTTTGACCCTTTAACTTTTGAAAGGTCATATCTTTTGACCCAAAAAACCTTTCTAAAAGTTGTTTCCTTTCATAAACAACTCTACAGATCCTATAAATAGACCCCCCCCATAAGTTCATATTCATTCATTCAGCATCCAAGCATTTAGTGTGATTAAAGCATAATCATTCTAGTTATTAAGAAGTGCAAGAAAATTCCGAGTCTTGAGTAGATTCGCCGATAGTTTTGTTTCGTGGTGCAGCGATACAAAATTCTGAAGTCGTTGTATCTTCGGGACGAATTGCAATAACCCGAGGCACTGAAATACGGGGCAATAACGTCTTACGGACAGCGTACGCAGTATGTGCCTCGACTTCACTCTAACGAAATTTTATTCGAGTTTCTGCAGCCACCGACCAGACAATATACACCGGAACCAACAATCGTAAGACGTTATTCTGTCTGATCGATGGCCAATATTCTGGTTGCACTATCGCTGCCAACCGGCTCCAGTCGTGCCGAAAGACCGGCGAAATTCAACGGAACCGAGTTCAAAAGGTGGCAACAGAAGATGTTGTTTTACCTGACGACGCTGAACCTGGTTCGCTTCCTACAGGAGGTTCCGCCGAAGGTGACGGCAGACGCCCAGATTCTTGGGAATGCTGAAGATGCTGAGAATGAAGAAGACGATGCACCTATGGTCAATCCACAGTACGTGCAGGAAAAGGCAGTATTAGACGCATGGAATCATAATGATTTCATGTGTCGTAACTACATTCTGAACGCCCTCGACGACTCCCTATACAACGTCTATGCAGTGTCTACGACTGCGAAAGAGTTGTGGGACTCGTTGGACAAAAAGTACAAGACCGATGATGTCGGACTGAAGAAATTCATAGTCGGTCAGTTCTTGGACTACAAAATGACGGACTCCAAATCAGTTTTGGATCAAGTCCGTGATCTGCAGCTGATCATCCACGATATACACGCGGAGAATATGCAGATCAGCGAATCCTTCCAGGTAGCTGCTATAATAGAGAAGCTACCGCCTCTGTGGAAGGACTTCAATAACTACCTCAAGCACAAGCGAAAGGAAATGGGGCTTGAGGACCTGATTGTGAGGCTTCGGATCGAGGAAG
Organism: Lindernia subracemosa; assembly: GCA_028392965.1. Lineage (NCBI taxonomy): Eukaryota > Viridiplantae > Streptophyta > Magnoliopsida > Lamiales > Linderniaceae > Vandellia > Vandellia subracemosa. Next base: position 237,414 of record JAQPCC010000168.1, on the reverse strand, counting down.
ATAACCGGAGAATCGAGGCCAAGAACAAGAGGGGCAACATGGAGGCACGAGCGAACTTGGCCGAGCCAGGCACCGGCAAGAAACGCAAGCGGGCGAATACGTCAGAAAACCAGCAGAAGCCGAACTCTAACAAGATAAGAGGCAACTGTTACAACTGTGACAAACCCGGACACATGGCGAAAGACTGCCGACAGAAGAAAAGGATCAAAAGGAACCAGACCCACTTGTCCGAGGCAAAGCTGGCATCAGATCTGTCGGAGTTAGACCTCGCCGCGGTCGTATATGAAGCCAATGTGGTTGAAAACCCAAGGTCGTGGTACATCGATACCGGAGCAACGCGTCATATCTGCTCCGATAAAGATATGTTCTCCGACTACATCCCGATCTCCGGAAGAACGCTATACATGGGGAATGCGGCGACTTCATCAATTGTAGGATTGGGAAGAGTGATCCTCAAGATGACCTCGGACAAGGAGATAACAATGGTGGATGTGCTGCATGTCCCGGACATCAACAAAAATCTAGTCTCCGGCTCCCTCCTGTGCAAAGCCGGATTTAGACAAGTGTTTGAGGCCGATAAGTATGTACTGACCAAGAATGGTCATTTCATAGGCAAGGGCTACTTTGAAAAAGGGCTCTTTAAATTAAGTGTAATGCCTGTAAAACGCGAGATTAAGCTCGCTAGTAATAAAACAAGTTCTTCTTACTTGGTTGAGTCTTCTAGTTTGTGGCATGACAGATGAGGACATGTTGGTTTAAACAAACTTAAAAGGTTAATAAGTTTAAACATGATTCCTCAAATGGAAATAGACTCACAACAAAAGTGTGAGGTCTGCGTTGAGGCGAAGATGGCGAAAGCACCGTTCTTCTCCGTCGAAAGAAGCAGTTCACCTCTAGAACTGATCCATACAGACATATGTGATCTAAAGTTCGTGCAGACTAGGGGTGGGAGAAAGTACTTTATTACTTTTATTGACGACTGCACAAGATTCGGTTACGTTTATCTCTTAAGTGGCAAAGACGAAGCTCTTGAAGCCTTTACGAGATATAAGAGTGAAGTTGAGAATCAACTCAACTCAAAAATTAAAATAATTCGGAGTGACAGAGGAGGGGAATACGTGGCGCCGTTCGAGGAATTTTGCAAAGAACATGGCATTATTCATCAAACAACCGCGCCATATTCACCTCAGTCAAACAGCGTTGCTGAACGCAAATATAGATCTCTAAAGGAGATGATGAATGCTATGCTGATCAGCTCAGGGCTACCACAGAACTTGTGGGGGGAAGCCATCCTGTCAGCAAATCGCATTCTAAATATGTTGCCACACAAGAAGAGGGACCAAACTCCGTACGAGTTATGGAAAGGTAGGAAGACAACCTACAATGATCTTAAAGTGTGGGGGTGCCTAGCAAAGGTCGAAGTACCTAAACCGAAACAGGTTAAAATAGGACCTAAGACTGTTGATTGCATTTTCATTGGATATGCTAATAACAGTAGTGCATACAGATTTCTGGTGCACAAGTCAGAAATCCCTGATATGAACGCAGGGATGATAATAGAATCGAGGAATGCAATATTCTTCGAAAATATCTTTCCAAATAAGGAAAGAAAGGAGATAAGTTCTGAGAAAAGAACTCACGATGCCGTTCACCTCAAGAAAATGGGGAACTAAGGCAAAGTAAGAGAAAGAAAGTGGCTAAATCATTTGGACCCGACTTTCTGACGTTATGATGGACGATGAACCCCGGACATTGCAAGAAGCCTTGTCCAGTCCAGAAGCTCCATTTTGGAAAGAAGCTATCAATAGCGAGATTGAGTCTATCATGCAAAATTATACTTGGGAGCTGGTAGATCTCCCGAAGGGATGCCAACCTCTAGGGTGCAAGTGGATCCTTAAAAGAAAACTTAAAACCGATGGGTCGATCGAGAAATATAAAGCTCTACTAGTCGCTAAGGGGTTCAATCAAAAGGAAGGTTATGACTTCTTCGATACCTATTCGCCTGTAACAATTTTAAACTGTTTTGTGTTATGACTTCTTCGTTGATGTGCTGGCGTGGGGTTCCATTGGGCACATCGTGGCGTATTATATTCTCGCCACGTCGAACAATGGATATGATCCTAATTTCTTTGGTTGATAGATTTGAGCTGGACTCAAATAGTGTAATATGAAGAAACTAAAGCTATCATTCATATCTTCTTGTCTGCTGTGTAAAGGGATGTTTGATCTTACCTATTTTCAGACAATTTTAAACTGTTTTGTGTTATGCAAGGTGTTTATTTCATGTGATTCTATGCAAAAGATTTCAAAAGAACTTTGCATATAGAAGCTCCATAATATATTCTAACTACACTTACAAAATTTAACAAGAACTCCAAGATGTTAGTCTACACATCAACTTCCTAAAAACAGACATACTGCTGAACATCGAACACAACAAACATGAATTTAACCAAAAAAAACGAACCAAAGAACCGCTACTCAAAACTAGGTCGGGAAAACATTTTCATTGTATGGCGACAACTGGGACGTAAAGACAACTAAGGTAACTAGCAGCAGAAGTACCTGAAAGAAAAAATATGTACAGTACTTGTTGATGTTCTTCAGTGCCTCGTCAATATTATATATGTCTTCGCAAATGTTCTCCAGCTTCTTGGCTTTTTTCTTGAGCATCACAGCTTTGTTCTTGGCATCAGCGAGATTGTCCATGACGTGGATTTGCTCTGAAGCCAAAGCTTTTTGTTCTTCGGATAAAGTAGTTCGATCTAATGCAGCAACTCGCAGCTTCCGGGCTGTGGTTGATATTGCCAAATACTCCACTTCAGCTTCTAACTTTTGCATAAATAGCTCCTCAACTTCGGCTTCTAAATCTCGGTTTATTGAGCATCCCGTGTCTAACTCCGAAGCAGATTCCTCCTCACTGGGAATATCCTTGCTGATCTCTTTGAGCTTGTGCAGCTCTGCATATAAGATCTTATCATCAGTAAAGTCTACCAAAAAAAGAAGTCTAATAACATGGTAGCTGTAGTACCTTGCTCGAGTGCTGCTTGAGCTGATTGAAGTGTAAAGAGAGACTGTGGTATAGAATCCTGACTAGGAGAGAAACCCTGGTTCTCACTTGTTCCTTCTTTAACATCGGACGATGAGTCACCAAAATCATCTACATGTAAGAAGTCCTCATCTCGTCCCTTCCCAGAACATCCGTAACTAGCTTCCCGTTCGTCCTCATCAACCTCACCACCATTTTTTCCATGATAATCTTCTCTCCCTTGACTTTGTACACCATTATTTATGGAGTTATAATTTCCCTGCACAAACACAAAATTGGAACTTCTTGAGTCAGATTTCATACAGGAATGAGAGTTTTCTTTCTCGATTTTGACAAATTCCCCCCTAGCCTTTTTGGCCGATTCAGCAAAAATGCTAACATTTAAACCCTCATCGTAGTATTATCAAGTTGAAGACCTATATTTCTCAGAGTATCATATTTCAAACCTGAGTGACTTGCTGCAGTTGAAGACTTATTACTACTACTCTCACTATGCTCTAAATAGGCTCCCGGAGAAAAAGAAACACCTGACCCAAATCCCAAATCACTAAGTGGAAGAAATCCCCCAACACTATTAATCGCCAGCATTTTCATCCAGTTATCGAAAATTTGCTTCCTTTTGCACACATTTTCATCGAATTGCAGCATTTCGGGCGTCAAATCCTTACTGGCTTTGATGCTACAACCTCTAGTTTTGTTAGTCCCTTATGATTCTTTTCCATTTCTTCAATCCCTACCCTTTCTTCGTTGACTTGGACAATCACCCTCTGGGTTTAAAATCCAATTGAGGTGAATGTGAGCTTGTTGATCCCAAATCTTCAGCTCCATGTCCCTTTCTCATCTCTGAGAAAAATCTGTCGTTATAGATCAACTCTCATCTCATCTCCATGTCCCTTTCTCATCTCAGAGAAAAAATCTGTCGTTATAGATCAACTATCGTCTCATCTCCATGTCCCTTTATCATCCCAGAGGAAATTTTGCAGTTATATTTTCCAACACATAAAGAACAACTATCAATCTCATAACTGGCACGTATCCTTATACAACTGATTCCTTCATCATCATCCACTGATTCAAGCACAGACGACTCACTATCTAAATCCATTTCAAGTAAACCTACCCAATTCCTCAGTAAGTGTTACACAATCACAAAATCACGTTAAATTCCCTCAAAAGACAAAAATCCTTACACAATCCAGAACGTTCAACCATCATCCCAGCTCATGGTATCGTTAAAACAACACGACAAAATTCCTAATTGACTAACTTTCCTGGTACAGAAAGAAACTGAACATCTCCGAGTATCATAAGGTCAAATTCATCAAAAGAAAGAACAAAAAAAAAAAACTGGAAAATAATTGCAAAAGAAAACGACAAAATTGGAGGGAGAATTCAATAATCAGCAATCGACATGCGTACCTTTTCATTGGTCTCCATTAATGAAAGATGTTGAATTAATTGAGGAATTATATCATGGATATGTAGCCCTAAAAGCATAGTCCCCTGATTTTTTTCTTTTTACATTTTTACTTTAAATAGAATATATATATCAATACTGTGGGACCCACAATGTAGCCGTCGTGGCGGGCCAAAGAAGACAGCAAGTGTATTTTGCCGCGTGTTCACAAGTAATATCGTATTGTATTGTAATAAATAGGTTAATTAATAAACTCTTTTTTATATATATAAATGAAATCTAAATTCAACAAAAACCACATTCCTCAAACAAAAATCCAATCAAATTCAACCAATCATAAAAAAAATCACAATTTCACAAAATTCAAAGGGCAAAAAAAAAAAGAAAAGAACATGGACACAATATGAATATATACAAAGAAGCCATTTATTTATTTAATTAGATAGGTATCATATTCGAAGCAATAGGGGTTGAAAAATAAATTAAAAAAATATATATATAAAACGTGGTTACTCCCTCGAAAATCTTTCGACGACCCTCGTTTGTTTGAACGCTAATAATAAAATTAAATAGGAGAAAATAATAAGCTTCAAACAAACGAAAGGCCGGCAAAAGGATTTCAATTGAGTAATTGACGAAAATAATAAAAAATATCAGTTTGTATGAGCAATTGAATTGCTTCATTGCTTTGCTTGCGACGTATTTATATGAAACAAAAAAAAAACGCCAAAGAATTCATTTAATATTAATCCACATACCATAATGCTACTAATTTGATTTATCTCGTCATTAATTCTGCATGATTTTTGTGAGTTATTGAATAATTGCATTGAGATATTGGAAATCAATTAATAAGGCAACCTTTGATTTCTTTTTTTCTTTCTTTCCTTTTCTTCCTCAAGAATTGATATAATTAAGGTAAATTACATAAGAAATAAAAAAACGTGCTAAAAAGCCTATGTAGTGTTACTATTTTGAAAAGTATTATTTTAACAAGTTATGTATAAGTTCGATTAATAAATAAAACGAACATCTCCAAAATAATTATTAACTATAGAGGAAGAAAATAAATAACCAACAGTAACTCCAAAATAAATGTAATAACCATACTAATATAACTATAAATATTAAATTCATGTATACTTCCTTTGATCCCAAACCATATACTTTATAAAGCAGCTGATTTTACATTAGACGATGAACCCACACCAGCCTCTGCGTTAGCCACCATGGACCTCATACCATTCACCACCAGAGGGAACAACCCTTGGTTCGGACCCAAACCACTCAACCCAAGCCCCGCGAGTCCATGCTGGCTCGTTCCGAACCCAAAACCACGACCGAACGTTGGCCTGTACGGAAAAGCAAGCGAGCCCATCGAAGGCATTTGCATTGGCCCGACCGCATTGCCATCGATCTGAGACTTAGATGGGCCGGGCTGGTTTACTAGGCTCGAATTCCCGCTGCTACGAGGCTCAGGGACGTCGTGGTTGTGCTTGCCCTCGTAAGAGGTTATTACGGATTTGAGGTCGTCCGAGGCCCTCTCCACGTGCTTTCGGACGTTGCAGCCTTCGCTCGTACACTTGTAATAACTCCTGTGAAACAATAGGTTGGAATTCTCTCATTTGGTTAGTTTTCTTTTTTAGTATATTTCTAACAAATTCAAAACCAATGAAAGAGAGACGAAAAACCTCGGGTTGGGATTCCCTTTCACGACCTTCTGTCCATACTTGCGCCAACGGTAGCCATCGTCGAGAACGTCCACATCGCTCGTCGTCTGGACCACAACCCTCGGCTCCCTTACGGCCTGTCTACTAGCACCAGTCTTGTCCGAACCATGGCTTTCGATTTTCCTACATTAATACTAACAATAATATACTATACGAAATATATAAAAAAAAATAAAAATGAAAGACAAAAGAAGAAACCTCCTCTTCGACTCCGACTCATCTCCTTCGCCATCACCGCCAGCACCATTGCCGTCACTCGAGAAAGAAGACAAGTCCACGAAATCTCCATGGGTATGGCCCGCCTCGTCGAGCCCTAGACGAGCCGAAGGGTCGCCGAGGATCGACCTACGGCTCGAAGGAGGATTCGGGTGACTGTGGGTCCCTTTGTAGGTGATCTCTATGACGTGCCCTTCGGCGGATCGCTCCACCTTTTTCTTCACGGGGCAGTTCGGATAAGTGCACTTGTAATAGCTCCGAGGGCACTCGCTTCCCTTCACTGGCTTCTGCCCGTACTTCCTCCAGTTGTAACCGTCCGATTCGACCAAGTTGCTTTGGTCTCCGTCCTCAGAGAAGTGCGACGAGCCGTCGACATCTTCGAAAGTCATCTTCTTCCCTTTATTATTACATCCCTTCTCTGGCAACCAAGCGGGCTGATTATTACCACACGGGACGGTCACGAGCTTCCCCGTAGTAGGAGACGGATAGATCTGCGAACCAAAGATCGAAATAGAATCATCACACAGCACTTTAACCAACTTGCAGAAACAAATCATCATTTGAAGTGAAATCAGAAAAAAAGATACAAAGAGGTCTGAAGATTAATTTCTTTGACCTAACAATTTAATAAAAGATTAAGCTTACAAGCGAATTCGGGATAAAAACGGGAGAATACAGCAGCATCGTAGGGCTGAGACCAGGTGGAACGTTGAAGACTTGAGGATTCATCGAAACGTCGGAGTTTCTTATGAGTTCAGTGTCCAAAGTCGGGGCGTAGCCAGCTCGGGCAGCCATTCGGTCCACAAGGCTTCCTCGGGAGCTCGGTCTTGGTTCAGACATGGCATCAGATCAGTGCTCTTGGACCTAAACTATCAGTTGAAAATAAGAAATCAAGTTACTAATCCGAGAACAACATTCAGACACACAGAGAAAGAAATCAGTAAAGAGCTGATGAATTTGCGAAGGCGGAGAAAACGATGTACAGAGAGAGAGAGGGAGAGGGAGGTTTACGCCGTTAAATAGGGAGGGGAGCGTCGCCTTAAGAAGGATATATCATAAAGACCTTAACTTGGGGCAGATTATTTACTACATTTGTCGATATTAACAATCGAAATCTGAAAGAAATTTAACCTTAGCAAAAGAGGAAAAAGTAGCCAAAGATTGCGAAGTTATTACGATTTTCATAGTTGGCGAGAAGATTTAACCGTTGAAATTTGAAAAGGCATCATCAGCAAATGGATCATAAGCAGAAATTGCTGGTATAAAAGACAGCATTGCCCAGAAAACTCTCATCAATCTTTAACATTCTTAAGGCAAACAGTTTTCAAATGCTGTGATACATCAATCAATATAAAATGCCGGTGAAAAAAAAAGCACAAAACAAGACAAAGAAAAGCCCCATAAAAGGCCAAAAAGCACACAACTTTTTGCTGTGCATGGACCATCTTCAGACACATCAAAGGCGAATCAACTAAACTGAAAGGGCAGAAGCATCAAAGAGCCAGAAAATAAGTTTAAAATTGAAACATAAGAGCATAAATAACTCAAGCTCAAACCCAATAGCATGAATAACTCTGTGATTGATGGATATGAGCTGCGAATACATGAAGAAAGTACAGACCTTTGTTCACAGTCTCCTCAGAATACTCTCTGTGATGGATTCTGAGCTCCTTCTTTCCTATTCAGCTCGAAGAATAATGCAGAATAAAGAAGTGATCTTTAGCATTTTTCCATTGATAATCATAAAAGGGAAGCTATAAAAGAGAAGCTAAAACACTAAAAGAACAAGAAAAAAAGCAAATCACCTTCCCTTTCCTTGTTTCTGATTCTCGCCTCCCTCTCACATTCTTGTATCAGTCCAGAAAAAATTGGAAACTTGACGGTATATGCCTACAAAGGATATGTATTTATTATTTTTTATTATTTTTTAATATCAAGAACCACACTGCTTTGGGATCTTTTTGGATATTTGTACAGCCCAGATCGAAGGAGCAGTCTGATACAGTTATCTCTCTGTTTTTCTTTTTCTTCATGACTTCTGCATTCTAGACTTTTTCTTTTTCTTTTTGTAATTCATTATTTTCTATCATTCTAGTATTTTTTGTAAGAATGAAAATGAAAGTATTATCAAAACAAAAAATGTGGAACTTTTCAAATCAAAATTCAACCATCGCTTCAGAAATCAAAATGAAAAACAAACGGCACATTGTGATAAAAATACTATTTACACAAGAAAAAAGAAACCTTTTTTTTTTGTCATCGTTCTCAATCAACATTCCCTCTCCTGCGACTCATCAAAGACGGAACTCTTCACGGAGATCCCATCGTAGACGTCGCTGCTATGATCGGAGTAATCGTTCTCAAGCTCCTTAAACTTGGCCATCACCTGAATCATCGTGGGCCTTCTGTACGCCTTATCCTCCACGCACTCGAAGGCGATCTTCAGGTAATGGTACAGCTCAGCATCGCCGGAAAGGCTCGTAATCAGATCCCTGTCAAGAATCTCATGGCTCCTCTTCTCCTTCCTCAGCTGCTTAGCCCAGCCGACGAGGTTGTTATCGTCCCCAAACTCCAGCGTATCGATCGGTTTCTTGCCCGACAAAAGCTCAAGCAAGACGACGCCGTAACTGTACACGTCTCCCTTCGCAGTGCACCGAAAGCTCTGGTAGTACTCTGGAGGAACGTAGCCCGGCGTGCCGGCTAGGGTGCTCACGCTCAGGTGGCTGTCGAGGGCATTCACCAGACGGGCCATGCCGAAATCGGAGACTCGGGCCTCGAAGTTTTCGTCCAGTAGGACGTTGCTCGACTTCATGTCTCGGTGGATTATGTGGGGTATGCAGCTGTGGTGCAGAAAAGCGAGCCCGCGGGCCGACCCGATGGCTATCTTCTTCCGCTTATCCCAGTCGAGGGCCAGGCCCGTGACCTTGTGCTTGTCGTGGAGGACGGTCTCGAGGCTGCCCCATCTCATGTACTCGTAGACGAGGAGCCGTTCTTCGCCGACCCTGCAGTAGCCCAACAGTGGCACGAGGTTTCGGTGCTTGATCTTCCCTATGGTCTCCATCTCGGCCATGAACTCGCGGTCCCCTTGGTTCGTGACGTGGATGAGCTTCTTTATGGCCACGAGGCTCCCGTCCTTGAGCCGGGCCTTGTAGACGTCCCCGAACCCGCCTGAGCCGATCAGGCTCTCGGCGCCGAACCCGTTGGTGGCCTCGAGGAGGTGGGCGAAGGTCAGCTTCCGCAGTGGCTTCTCGAAGGTGGCCACGTTGATGCTGAGTGGCTCGGGCACGCTCGAGAGCTTCCAGCTGCTGCTGCCGCCCGACGTGGGGAGGCTCTCGATGTACTTCTCACGCTTCTCCTCGATCTTCTGTCTCCTCCGCACGCGGTAGAGCGAGTAGAACAGCAGCAGCACGCATACCACGGAGGTCATTATGCCTATCACCATACCCAAGGCCATGCTCTGTCCCTTTCCCTTGCCGGAGGGGCTCACCGAACGGTGGGCATTCCCCGCCCCGCACGGCAGCAGAGGGACCCCGCAAAGCCCCGTGTTGTTTTCGTATCTCGAAGAAGGAAAAGTCGTGAGCTGGCCGCCCGAAGGAATCTGGCCCGAGAGGTTGTTGTTCGAGACGTCGAGGTCGCTCAGAAACGAGAGCCCGCCTAAAGAGCCCGGGATGAAGCCCTGGAGATTGTTGTGGGACAGATCGAGCACTCCGATGCTCCTCAGCCCGCCGAAGGAGGACGGTATCCCGCCGGTCAGGTTGTTGTGCCCGAGGTTCAAGACCTGCAAGTAGCTCATGGTGCCGAGGCTCTCGGGGATGGCTTCTGACAAGTGGTTGTAAGAAAGGTCGAGGTAGATCATGCTTCCGTGGTCTGCGAACGTGTAGACAGTGACCCCCGAGTAGATTCGAGTCGAGGGACACGAGTGGACCATGGGGTAGCTGGCTAACCGATCTGCTCGGACTCCTTCGAACTCGACCAACCCCCCGGCTCCACGGCACTGGGTCCCGCCTTCATTTCTCACGAACGCAAACTGCTTGCCTGAGACTATCCCCGGGATGATCAGACCAGTCTGAGAAGAGAGCTCCTTGGGGAGGGAACCGACCAGCTCGTTGCTGTTAAGATCGAGCCATATCAAGCTCTTGCACTGACCTATCGATGAAGGGATAGGCCCGGTTAAAGAGTTGTTTCCCAGTTGAAGAATCGCAAGGTTCACGAGATTGCCGACGTCAGAAGGGATCGAACCCGCCAAACGGTTGCTAGACAGCGAAACCCAGATGAGATTAGTGCAGTTTACGATCGACTTGGGCAGATTCCCTGTAATGAAATTGTTGTTGAGTATAAGTGTTTGAAGGTTTCCACCATTGATGCAGATCCCTTCTGGGATTATGCCAGTCAGGTTGTTAGCCCACATGATTATGTCTGAAATCTGAGGCAATCTCCATATCTCTTCGGGGATCGAATCGTTTAGCTCGTTGAAGCTGAGATCGATGGTTTTCAAGTTCTTACACAGGCTGAGATCTTTCGGGACCGAACCAGAAAGGTAGTTATTAGCCAGCATGAACTTTTCAAGAACCGACGTACCCGAGCAGAACTCCGAAGGTACATTCCCCGTAAAAGAATTCGAACTGAGGTCTAAAACCCGAAGCTTAGCGCATTTCGTAAGAGAGCGTGGCACCATTCCAGTAATATTGTTAAACGGAACGTATAGGTACTCGAGATTCGTTAGTGAACTCACCACGGTATCAAGAAAATCCCCATACAGCTGGTTATTACCAAGGTTCAGGCTCAACAGCGAGGCGCAGTAAGCGAAATTCGAAGGGAGCCCGCCTGTTAACTTGTTGGAAGAAAGATCGAGCACCTCGATTGTCTTGCAAATCTGCGCCAAATCGCCCGGGATTTCGCCGTAGAACTCATTGTGGGCTAAAGACAACAACCTCAAGTTCTTCATACTTGCTAGTAATCCACCAGGGATGTCGAGCTTTATCACGTTGTGGCTCAAGTCCAAAGCCTCGAGACTCTGGCAATTCGTCAAACTCGTCGAGAACCCTTTGCTGGCCAAGAAGTTGTTGTAAGAAAGGTTAAACATCGTGAGATTCCCACATGCCCCGAACTCAAATTCGAAAAGATTTCCACTGAAGTTGTTTCTCGACAGGTCGAGGCTCTTCATGGACACCATCAGGTTCGCCATCGATGCGTAAGGTACTTCGCCGTGCATATGATTGTTAGAGAGGTCAAGAACTGCGAGACTCTTGCAAGAAAACACGGAGCTGCTGCTGCTCTCTAGTTTTCCTTCGAGCTTATTACCCGACAGATCGAGGACCTTCAAGCCCTGACAATCCGAGAGGATCGCACTTACTAGGCCCGTGTCCGAAATCTTGTTCCCCGATAGGTCAAGCTGCTGCAAAGAAGGTCCAAGCCTGCGGAAACTCACACTAGGGATTGAGTTGTGAGAAAGGTTCAGATAAGCAAGCTTATTACAGGCACTGAAGATTGCGTCTGGTTCGAGCGGTTCGGAGAAGTTATTCGCAGACAAATCAACGGACTCGAAGCTACAACGGTTTTCGTACGAAGATGTAAGGTTCCCACTGAAGAAATTCCCACTGAAGTAGACAGTGCTCAAACTCTGCAAAACCATGAGATCAGAGATGTGAAGATAGCCCATCAAACCTGCATTAGTGAAGTCTAGTTTGGTGACTCTTCCGTCGTTCGAGCAATAAACGCCTTTCCACGAACATGGGCTCGTCGTAGAAGACGAAGAAGAAGAAGAATCCCAGCTGGTTAAGAACCCTTTAGGATCAGATTCCACAGAAGATGATTTGAAGGCTAATAAAATGCTAGCTTCGCCGCCACCGCCGCCACCACCACCTCCACCACCATTGCTTTGTGGCTTTGAAGAAGAAGATAGGTTTCTAACACTTGAGCCCTTTGAGCAGAAGCTTAAGAGAAGCATTATAAGCAAAACAGTTTCTCTCATCACCCTCGCATGAACTGCTGCTGAAGATGAAGATGTTGATGATGACAGGCAATATATCTCCTTGAATCTGTTCTTCCTCATCATTTTTTTTGTTTTACTTTCTGTTTTGAGGAGATATTTTCGTCTGCATAAATTCTATATTCTCCCACCAACACAAAACAACCGTCTCTTTATCGACACTTCAAATCCCACTATTTCTCCACCATAGAACTATCTTTAAACTCACTGTTTCAATTCTTCACCTGAAAATCAAAGAGGAACAAAGGGTTCAACAATAACTCATATACAAGCAAGCATAAACCATGAACATAAACAAATCTTCTTACATACATACATAGAGAGAGAGAGAGAGAGAGAGAGAGAGAGATGAGGTGTCCACAAGACAAAAGTATCACAGCACGTACGAAGAACGAAGAAGGAAGGCGTACTTTCTTCTTCAGGAGAAAAAAGGAATAGTACTATGTATGGAAAGAAATGGACCAACGTAATACAAAAAACAAAGGAAGGCTGGCTAATAAATGTTCTTTCTTTCACAGGGCAGGGGGGTTTTCGTTCAAGATTTTACTGGCTTTTGGGTACGATGTTTCAGAACCGTCGGCTGTCACAGAAAATCTGTGAACTCCATACGTATTTTCACTACTTCATAGAGTCCAATTACTAAGCTCATGAGGAAGACCATCTTTTCTTTTCTTTCTTTTTTTTTTCCCATATAGTTTTCATTCATATTCATATATATTAGGTCTTGATGTGTCCGTCCAGTCAAACTTGGGATTAGATTTTTTTTTTTCTCTCTTTTTTTTTTTTTTTTTTTTTTTTTTAATAAAGGCACTCACACTCACTTTTCAATAGAGTATATGACCACCCCACTTTATATACATAGATATATATATGGAGTATGTGTTATGCATTATCCTTATTTCTGGGGTAAATGTCCATCTAAATTTTGAATAAATATCCCTCCGCCGAGCTACCAAGTAAAAGAGGTCAAGTGAGGTGTCTTCAATGTATGTCATTTCGTAATCTTCAGAAAAGATTCGATACTAAATTTAAATACAATTAAGAGCCAACCCACAACACAAAAATAATAAATTAATTAAAAAATAAAATAATAAATGACTTCTTGACCTGATAAACGACAAAAGCTGTAACCCACAACACCGTTGAAGTAATGAACCTCGAGTCTTGCCACAACTGTGAAACATATCAATAATTAAATTAATTATTATTTTTATATATTACTAATAGATAGATATGCATTGCTACATCGAATGCACTAAAATAATATTTTAATTTCCTTAAAAAACGACATAAGGCAGGCACGGGGCGCAGGGGACTTAGGGTTTGATGTTTTTTTTTTTTTATATATATATATGTATTAAATAATTGATACACAAACATAGAGGTATACACACACATTTGATATTTTCTTTAATTTTGAAACTCGGACTAGTACTAAATTAAATATAGGATTAAATTACATCCTTATGTATATATACGCATACGAGGGAATCCTATTCCCTATAGTAACACTTTATCCTTTTAATTAGATTCTCATTTTTATTCTAAAATGAAAAATGAATTATAATGAGTTCTAGTCAACTTAATTAAAGATAACGTAAGATTAATCATAATATTATTAACATTATCTAATTTTTTTTATTTTTTTTATTTTTTGTTAATTGTCTAGTGGATGTGGGATTAATGTCATATTCTACAAAGGTTGTTGAGATAGCTTTTTCGTTAATTATTACTATTAGTTAATTAATGGATTTGTTGCACTAAGAAACAGCGGAATCCTCGCAACGAAATATTGCTGATTTTTTGGACACTTCTTTCAATATGTGTATTTTCTTTTAATCAAATTGAGGCCCACAATTTCAATAAATAATAATCATCATAATAATAGTAATTAATAATAATTAATTTGGTGCGAAAAAATCACCGCACGAGTGTGGTGGGCCTCATTTAATTGACTTGTCACGCTTTGTTTTTTAAGTAATATATTTCCTCAAATACTCCAAAATTTAATAGCAATACTTCGTCAACTTCACAAAATTTAATGTGTGAAAGATATATAAGTATTTTATTTGACGCAATAATATTATTGTCTTCACTCCATAGCTAAGTTCACATGAAACAATATTACGTAACACACGCACGTGGGGCCTTTCAATTTAATTAATTAATGTATCAACATATATCTATCGATGTAATATTTTGTTTTTTATTTAATTAATTAGAGGGACAAGTAGGCTTATATATTTGTTTTAATTAGGTGGCGTCTTCATGAATCGATTCAATGAACGTAATTTAAACGTAATATTTTTATTTTTATTTTTTTGGATTTATCGAACTTGTTTCAATGATTATGATAATTGCGTGACTATTTAACTAACTATATTCTCATGCGTATATGTCTAATCTTCCTACTAACGTCACCACCCAATTAAATAAATGATACATTTTTATTTATATTTTGGATTTAATCTAATACTATAGAAGACGTTTGTAGTGGTACAACGACGACATAATTTTGGTTGAAATTTTCAATTTCTTGGGCTCAAATATTTCCAAGTGAAAACGTGAATTGGGTCCCATATATATTTTTTTCTAACAATTTTTTCCTCATTTTGCTTTTGACAATTGCAACCGACCGCAATTATTGAGCAAAGAAAATGAAATAGGATCACTTTAGATTTGATGCGTCAATTACTCAAAAGCTACTTTAAATTTTGATAATACAATTTGGGAAGAGTGAGTAATTTAATACCGAGGAGAGAAAATGACATAGCAATTTATGTTTTTCTAATTAAAATAAAAATTTAAACTATATTACAATTATGATGCATTTTAAATTTGACCCCAAATCATATATACCCAACTACGAAAAATTTAATATTATGCTTCCACACTATGGGATTTCTGAAATGAAAATGATAATATAAGGGATAGAGAAGAGAAAAAAAGAAAGGTGATTTAACGTAAAGTCTTGAATAATTGTCATAACCCATTTATTCAATAAAGGAAATATGATTGACCCAATTAGCATTATTACAATTTGATTTGTATTGTAATAATTATGTTTGCTAGTTTTGAACGTAAATCACTCATCATTCTAGTTGATTTTGCGTACGTGCGT
Source organism: Lindernia subracemosa (assembly GCA_028392965.1). Taxonomy (NCBI): domain Eukaryota; kingdom Viridiplantae; phylum Streptophyta; class Magnoliopsida; order Lamiales; family Linderniaceae; genus Vandellia; species Vandellia subracemosa. Next base: position 221,892 of record JAQPCC010000168.1, on the reverse strand, counting down.
ATAACAACGTAATAAGGATGGCAGAAAATAACCAAAATACAATATATCATGAGGCAGCCAAGGCGACTGTGTACTATATACAATGAAGAACTATGTAATGAAAATACTTCCATGCATCTTCAGTTCAGTCCAATGAAGAACAAACGATAAGATGTGGACAACATAGAGAATAACGGAAGATCGAGAATTTTGTATAATACCTTCGGTTTTAGACCCGTGAATAAGGTGAATGGCTTGTTCAGATGAAAGTAGATCGGCCGCCTCTTTTGGTATTATGCCTGTCATAAGTGATGTTTAGCTTGTCTACCAGCTCGTTCATCGTACTGCACAAAAGAATAGAATCAGACGTGATATAGATTGATGCAGATGAGTCGTTCGTGATGGTTGGTTAGCTTTTCTTGGCAGCCCGAAAAGTTTATGCAGAATCTTGTGGTTCTCGATATGATTAGAACCGTTTTGCTTTGTCAATGTAAGGCAGCTGAATATACAAGATTAAGCAATGGGAGGTTTATTAGCGAATACCTCGAGCAGTTGGTTAACATGGCGAGATGTGTAATCAGCAATGTGTCGTTATACTCCTGCAGAGATAGTAAGGTAATAGAATGAGAAATTGAACATACTCCTGGCATAATATGAAGGGATGGTAAGTGCCATCATTGAGTGACAATGACAATCAAAGGCTTCAGAAGTCACACTCACCATCAAGAAATCATCTCGAAATTTTTCAGATTCGATAGCTGGTAATCTTCTCAGGAGACTAGATACTTGTCTCAGCAACGAGTTCTCGAGGGGAATATCGCCTGCAAGTAGAATAAAATGAAAATAATTCCGAACAAAATTATGATGATACAAGTAAGGACAAAACTATGGACTTCGTGAAAAAGAACACTTCTATTTGGTGTAAAAACAGTTTGTCACAGCATCGGCAATTTCAATATTCAAATTCAGTACCTTTAGATCGATTATTCGAAAATATATATATACGACTTTGTGATTACTCCTCCATACTTACAAGGAGATGGGCATAACAATATATATACCTTTCTGCATTGCTACAAGATAATGATGCAGCACACGGATTCTGCTATTCAACATCTTGATGGCGCTATGTATGCCAGTAAGATGAGCAGCCACTATAGAAACGAAAAAGATAAAAACAATGCTAAGCAGTGCAAGCTAATTACATACAAAATGACAATCTGAAGCATTGAGCGAGAGAATAAAAAAAAAATGAGACTCACATTGAGTAGCAGCAGAACCACCATCAGATGGTTTGAGATGTGCAACATGATCCACCGATATTCGTTCAGCTTCCACTGTCTAGTAAGCAGCCAAGTTCAAGGCTGCCTCATAGGCTCATATATTCCCATAGAGAGGACGGAAAAATATGTATGACAACAAAACATACCTCAATAGTGTAGCTTGACCGAACGAAGATAAGCTGGGGGATTCCATCAATAACATGCATCTCTTCAATGATAATCATTTGTCAGTGCAAGTGTTTACATCAATAATAAATTTTCGTAAAATGTAAGTTTCTGTTTCTTTTGTCACAGTCACCATCAAGTTTCATGACTATATCTTCATAAACCAGAGCAAGGTCTCACTAGTGGATGCTATATATTTCTTTTCCCAATCAAATGACTGTACTACATAAACTGATTACTTGAAGGGTCAAATGTAGGTGATAAATGTTCACGTTCTAAACATCATAACAATCAAAGCAGCCAAGCAACAGCAGATCAATAAAAGATGGAAATGTCTAATTTTCACAGCCAAAAGTTTCAGGCTCACATGTTATTAAGACTTTTGATAAGATCTAGCAGCTAGGCATCAATAAGACAAGCCGCCAAATATAGCATCAACATAATCTAGGGAACTCTTCGTTTGGAAGTAGTAACTAAGTAAGTCTATAGATAATCTCTAAATGGGGAAAAATGAAACAGAAGGCACATCGTATTCCCCATAACAGATACAAAATTGTGAAGATGTCAAACAGATATTCTGCTAATCAAAGTATCAAGCTTTCTATTAGATATAGTAAAGTTGTAAACAGAATCAGATACAAGTACAACATTGTTTATCAATGACCATAGGATGATTTATGACAATCAAAATGCGGAAGCTTAAAATATTAAAAATTGAGACAGATAAAAAAATAAGCATACCACTTTCAAAGATAGTAATAGGAAGATCTTTCTGAGCAGGATTGATTGAAGGATTGAGAAGAACATACACCGGGCTCTCGTTGATATCCATCAACTGCAAAAACATAAGTAGGGCCCAGTTATGCAACCAACTATGAACTCAACCACACAAATTACGATCGCAAAAAAAGTATTCTCAAGCCACTGCAAATTTCAATATAAAAATGAAACATCAACATATGCATCCAAACAAAATGTCCAGAAAAAGTTGAACATCATTTTTCACAAACTGATTTGCCCTTTCCAGATCAAAATCAGCAAAAACACAATTGCAACGGTCCAGACAAGTAGCAAGCATTACATGGAATAACTGAACGGCGTATATCATACCGATGCAGGTATAAAAAAATATAAGAACAAAAAGCTCACAGCTTTGTGAATGATTAAATCGGATTCTTCCGCGTCGGTCCCAGTTGAGTACCACCCCAATATATAAAAATTAGGAAACACCTTCTTATCTGCCAACCAAAACAATAACATATAGAACAAGCTGTTATGATAAATCAACACTAGATCACATATTTCACGATGCATTTTCAGAGAAGCCACGGGAAACGTGTGTGTGTGTGTGTGTGTAGAGAGAGAGAGAAAGATTAAATAAAAAAGGGAGACTCACAGTGGAAGATGCATATCACCAAATTCTCTAATTCTTTCATATATCATACAATGTCCCTAATTTACAATTACCTCACCAACTTCACTACAATTGTTTAACATACCAGCGCATTATCAAGTAGTTTATCAAGTCATCAACCTGTGTGCAGCAATTTCATATCAAGTCGTCTACAGCATTTATAAGGGACACGTTACTTAACTGAATTGATGGGCTATTAAGCAGTTCTACCAGTGATTAGGGATTATAAAAACAAAGCATTTTGAAATCGTAGCTGAAGTTCCAGACTAATATCTAGCAACTACCGAAATAAGTTACATAATATCCAGCAACAACCGAAATAAGGTACGGCCATGAGTAAGCAGTGGAAACTTATAGGCAATAATGATGCCATCCTTCTTAAGTCTCCAGCAATTCCCAGAAGAACCAAACAATCAATCAGCTTACGACTACAGCAGACGAGCAAGTTGGAACACAATTCCTATCCTTAAACCCCAACAGCTCACAAAGAATATAAACCAATAGTGCTACTTACACAGCTCTTGCTTTTTCTCGAGAAACGTGCGATCTAGGGAGTGAGTCTCGGAGTCGTACAGTAGCTCGAAGCTGTTGAAGATCTCGACGACTCGGCCACGCTGGACTCCGATGACACATCCAAATACACGTGTAGGAGAATTCGGCAGATCCGACCCAGCCTCCGCGCCAGCAGCACACAACGTCTGCGTCTTGACGCGCGTGTAGTGGTCGGAGATGTTAACGATCACCAGCGGATGGAGCTTGAACGTCAATCCCCCGCTCGATGAAGACGCCATAACACTTCTTTCTACACCTAATCCGCGATTTGATTCAGTTTGATTCGATTTGCTCAGAAGGAAATCAGCTTTGAAGAGGAAGAGGCTAGCGAGTGGTCAGTGGACTCACTGGACACGACAGTAGTAATTTTCTTATTTTATTTTATTTTTTTATAATGGTATTATTTCCAGCAATTTTTATTTTATCTAATTTAATAATTTATTGGGCTTATGGCCCAATTGAGCTAATCTTTAGTGGCCCATCATATAACCAAGTCCAAGATAATGAGTAGTACCCAATGTAAGGCCCAAATAACCTTTCCTTCTTAATAGCCACAATAGAAATTGTCAAAAATAAATATATGTCTAGATTTCAATGAGACAAAAGAAGTATTTTAAAAGTTAAATTTGTTATAGTTGAGTTTGGTGACCAATTACTTTCTCGCATCGCGGGAGAGTACAATAGAAACTGAGATAATATTATAATTTATTGATATTTGGCACCACGAATTTACCTAACTCAATTATTAATATTTTGATTTTCGTACTGTGTGATAATTATTCAACGTCGTTCACGAATAATACATTCGTAAGAATAATATCCGCTGACGCAAAATAATTTAATGTCGCTTTCAAATAGTAAAATATAATACATTAGCTTAAAGTCGTGAAGGTGCCGCTCGTGCGGGATATTATTAATATCTAAATAATCAACCGAAAGAAAACGATGCTTATATATATATATAATATATATATTATATATATAATATTTCAACGTTGCTCTGAAAAAAAGATCAGTTTACTTCACATTATACGTAGATGAGCCCAATATATATATATATATATATATATATATATATATATATATATATAACTATGATTCTATAGTCTCAAAAATAATTTAAAGAAAATGTCAGTTATAGGAAATTAAAGAGACCCGTGTGAGCTTTTTTCGGCTTTTTTTCTATATTTTTCGGCTTTTTTTCTTTTTTACTTATTTGGTTGTTTGGTGCTCTTGTGTGAGCTTTTATTTCTCTTTGGAATCGATGTTTTCAAAGAGATCCGTTGAGCTATTTAGCTCGTGTACTTTTTATAAATGAAATCAAAGCTATCGTTTCGGGAAAAAAAAAAAAAAAAAAAAAACTCTAAATTGAGTCTGCAAATCCCAATACTGAGCTCAATGCTGATTTAATTTTTGTTCCTTCACGCAATTGTATTTCTTATCGTCCCAGTTAAAATTTTGGATGAAAGTGATAGTCAAATCATCGTTAGGTTTTACATAAATTTAATAATAATATAGGACAGATGATTAGTTTAGCTCTATATATTTAGGGTTTTATATGTTTGACATAAGTATCTTTTTCAGTTTGATTACTACTCTTGAGCTGAGATTGACCTCACCTTGAACTCGTCAATAAATGCCTAACAAAATAATAATTATAATTTGGCAAATTGATATGTGATAGCCAATCGTTGAGACATGAATAAAAATTAAATATAACTCTTTATAATGTTTTTAATTATATTGTTGATAAACTTATATGGAGATAGGGGAATGTGATTGAGATATATGAAACACAGTTATAAAGTATATGAAAAAACCACGGGTCAATAGAGCATATTTAATTAAGCAATTGCCTGCAATTTATTACAACCACATTATAATGCTTTGTTGACAGCAAAGACTTACCTCGACAAGTGGATAATTAATTTTTAATTTAATAAATTATTCTTCGAACTTAGTCACTAGCCATGTTCAACCTAAAGATAAAAAAAATGTCTACTATCAAATGTTTAATAAATTAGGGGAATTTATATAAGTAGACCTCGTTAAAATTATTTAAACTTGACCTTTTCGCTACAATTTTCCCATTACATCTTAAGTTTTTTTATTGGATTTGATTGGTGTGCTAAATCTCAGTTTGATGATCTTATTATATAAGCCACTTGAATATTTTGATATTATTTTTCCAATAATTTGAATACTTAATTCTTATTTGGAGCAGTTAAATAGGTAGGGCGGTGTAGCTAATTAATTTGCAACTTGCACTTGCATTCATTTCTCATAAATTAACTTAATCAGATTAGAATATCTTATGATGACAAACAAAGCATACAAAGTCAAGTACATTTATTAAATTTTGATATATATATATATATATATGTATATTAATATGATTACTATCTCTAAGTTAAATTACATAAGCACAATCCTCCATTCTTACCAAATTCATATAATAAGGTACCTATATATATATATATATATACATATTACGTACAAACCTGACTTTCATATACGATACACATACTTTTTAATACAATATATATTTTTTTTTAATTGGTAACAATCCAAACAATAATCACAAGCTCGCCACAAAATAATTTCAATCAATAATACTGATTCCACAAGGATGAAAACCCTACTTCAGACAGAAAACTTTCCGTATTCTGATCCACAAAGCTCGGAGAACACATCGACGATGATTTGACCGTACTATAATTATTACCGTAGCGACAATTATTATCCATCGAATCCACGCAGGCGCTTGTTTCTTTCGTCGAGGAGGGAATGGAGAAGCAGGGCACTTGGTTGTAATGATTCGGCAATTCGGTCAGCGATGGAATGTATGAAGAAGAAGAAGGCATAGAGACGATTTCAAGATTAGGGTTAGGGTTTTCTTGCTCGCCGCGAACTACTGTAACTGTTGGTGTTTGATCTGATAATGGCGAAGACTGTTGAATGTTGTTCTTGCAGAAAACCCGACATAGAACCCAATCTTGATCCTGCAAATGTAGACACACAACATGTTTGTTAGATTCGAGTTTATGCGATTATGAATTAGATTAATTATTTAATTTTCTTACATTCAAATCTGAATTTGTAATAAAATCATGGAGAGAAGAAAAGACAAAACACAAGAACTATTCCACACTAAGATCCAAGTCGAGAGTATATCAATTAGCATTAAAGTATTCGAGATATTCTCTAAAGTCATAATTTCTTAATGAAAACAGCTTATAGACAATACGATGGCCAACAACTTTGGAAGGTGATTGGTCGGATCTAAACATATTTTTCCAACAACAATAGTTTAACAAACCTAAGTAATTATATATTAAAAAAAAGGGTTTAAGCTAATAAACAAATGTAAGAAAGTGATCCATAGAATGTTTAATTAACCATCTGAGTAGAGTAGCTAGATAAGTCTCCAAGTCTTCGCCCAAAATTATTATTACATAGCCAAAGATGGTGAGAAGTAATAATGTAACATATTCAATCGAATGTATATTATTTTTTCTCCTAGTGTTTACCTTATTAACATTTGTTGAAGCGACTTTCGCGCCTTCGAGTCGAAACTCATGCATGACCCAATCGGTCTTGGTTCCTTTGGGAGCCCGGCCCTGATAGAAAACTAGGGTTTTTCTCATGCCGATGAGGGCCCCCAATCTCACGATGTGGCGGTCTTTGCCGGTTGCTTTCCAATAGCCCGAGGCCGTGGCTCGATTGGTTCTAAGCCCCGTCGCATATTTTCGATCCCTTTGGCTATAGAAATACCACTCCTTTCCTCCAACACAACCGGCTTCTGCACAATACACAAGCACTTTATTTTTGCTAGTAAACAATGTAAATATAATATAGCTTTCTACGCATATAATATTTGCCCTAGAAATAAAAACATATATAAATCAATAACCTAAAATATATAAATAATAAATAACGTGGCGGGCCATATGTGGCTCACTTATTGATGCTCATGAGCTTCCATTACATTACATGATAGGTACTCGTACGGCCAATAGCAATGCATGGCCAAACTGTCGAAATCTCCACAATTATCTATGTTTATCACTTTAATTATAGAGATATTACTTCTCCATAATTAGCTAAATGACAAAGAAGCTTTTGAATGTGATGCCCAAAAAACTTATGATAAAGCCAATTAATTAGCATTTTGATAGAATATGGAGATGTCATTATAAGACAGCTAAAGTGTTACACGCGTATGGCTGTAATTAGGTGTAATTAGATATTATAAGTGTGATTATTGGATTATTGCAGCTGTCTTTAAGAGTTGAAGAGATAGGCCGCAAAATGTCAATTTCTTCAAAAAGGCAATTGAGGAATTCTTGAAACATGATTTTAGAGTAAATAACTATCAAATACATATAGATATAGATATAGATATAGATATATATATATATATACAGAGAGAGAGAGAGAGAGAGAGAGAGTTTATACACGATTTTTCTCAAACTCATATTACAAATTGAAATATGGTTCTAAAATAAATTCTATGATCAAGCTAGCAATTAGATAATGATCATATTGCGACTACTGCAAGCTTATATTATAGCTAACCATATGGTGATGAAGAAGACAAACATAAACATGCAATAAATATATTAATCTGAATAAAGACTTACGAGGTATGTCCCAAGGCTCGCACTTGTTAAGATCGACTTCAATCAATAAAGGAAATAGAAGGGGATAGCCCATGATCCATTTCATCAGATAATCGTATATAAGCTCTTCGTCTTTCGGGTGGAATCTGAATCCCGGCGGCAATTTATTCTCGACGTTACTCAAGGTGCTCATGATTCTTTTATCGACTGATTATTCTGGCCGTTACAGTGGCGGCCGGTGGTGGAGGTGAGAGAGAGGAGGGCAAATAAAATGAAGATGGTGGAAACTATTTAGAGAGAGAGAAACTAGTTTGGATTAATGAGTAAGATTGAATATTTGATGGCATCTCACTCATGGGATTTGTTTATATATATATATATAGTACATACAATATATGCATATCATCTGAGGAAGGAGCGTGGCATAGAAAAGTCTTGAGTTAAATATAATGTACGTATAGGAACAAAATACAAACTATTTAATCTTTAATGCAACAATTACATAATATATATATATATATATATATATATTAGTGGAATTTGTATAAATTAAATACAAACATCTCCGCATTCATTGTTGTAAGAAGAATCTTCGTCGGAAGTCAACAAAGGAATTTTTTCGTCCGAATAGTGAGGGCCCCGCAGTATGGGTAATTTGGACCTTTTCAATTTAGTTGCTGACGTATTTCCTGACGTGGATTCGTAGAGTCGAAGAGGGAGGCCGTATGTAGTCATTGCTAATTGCTATTCATTATATATATATATATATATATATGTGTGTGTGTATTTAGGGTGTGAATGTGACCTTTTGTGGGGTTTATTCTTCTAAACTAATTAAATATTATCCATTATTATTCGACTATAAATCGAATGATGACAAACTCCTCCGTCTTCATCATACTTCAACAATTTATTTAAATTATTGAGGGGTTTCGACTGTGTGAAGCTCCTCTTCTACGTGAATATACACACACATATTGGATAATTGCTAAATGAAGTTTTTTTTCATGTGCCTTTTCTTTGTCGTCCAAGTGCTTTGAATAGTAACATGGAACCATCTTTTGGTTTACTTTTTTTTATTGCGACGTCTTATGTTGTCTTGTTCTAATCTAATCAATCACACATTAACCTATAGTTAAGAAAGATATATTCTCATCAATCCTTCACAAACTTTATTCGAACGTACTTTTAAAGTGATTGCTTTTACAATATGACAAATTAAAAAGAAAATGTTCAAGCAAATACGAGTTTATCCTCTACTAAAATTCTCACTGTGCGTCGATAATATAAAAGCGTGTATTTCATACGATAAAATCAGTCAAATTGATTTTCATTTTCGAAGTGTGACAAATGCTCTTAACAATTATTTCATGTTGGATTCTGGGTCCAATCCGGTTTGACCCGAAACCCATGACCCCAAAATGAAAAACATCACTGTGTTTGGATAGAAGAAAGTGGCGAGAAAAAGAAAATTACAGAAAAAAAATAATTTTCACCGGCTTTTTTTTTTTTTTTTTTTCTATTCCGCACTTCTTGCTAAAGAAATTAATTTTCTACGATTTTAGCTTTAAATTTAGTTTTAATTTTCTTTTCTTATCTATTTCTATGATCAACTAAACTTAAAAATTAGTTTTCCTTTTTCATTTCCTCTCTAAATTTCTTAAACCAAACATAAGAAAGTAGAAAATGGGTAACTCAATCATTGGGAAGTTAAAACAAAGTCAGAGCCCAATCAATATAAATTGAGAATTTCATTTAGCTTATTATTGTATTATCAGCGAATAACCAATGGACCACTGATCAGTACAATACAAATCTTGATTGTCCAGCCCAGACAACATGGTTCCAATCCAATAATACAATTTATAAAACTAGATAATATTATCCAAAAAAAGCCCGTGATTCAATTCAGTTCAATAGTGCAGCTTTATTTATTTATTTTTTTAAAAATTAATTATATTATCCAAAAAGTAAGTCAAGTGAAGTGATCGATCCAGATCACAACAGGACTGGCAATTGATATTTTTAATTCGTTGGATGATGATTATGTTTTCACGAATCTGGAACTATTGAAAATATTAAAAATATATATAAGAGACGCAGAAAAAATATTATATTTTTCTTTGGGTCACTCACATGGCGTTGAAGGAGTTGTAGTGTACAGATGTGTACCCAAAGTCGACAAAAACATAAAAATAGAAGTAAATTTAATTTATCTTTACTTCTTACTTCCCGCCCAAATGCAAATATAATCCTATCCCCACATTTTCGAGTAAAAACACATGAAATTTGTAAAACATTCATTAATAATCACATGAACTCAACAAAATTAATTTATTAAATTATTTTGATATAATTTAATAATAATAAATGCATGTGCTATGAAATAATATGAAGTAAAATTATTTTACTAAATGTTACAATAATATTATATTTAATTTATTTTTATCTTTTATCCCCTTATACTAATTGATGAAATAAAGTTAAACAATATTATATTTTTTAATTTATCAATATTAAATATTTATTTTATTTTAATAAAATAATTCATATAACTTCAATATCCTTATTGACATATTCAAAAAAAAAACTAAAAAACATAATTACTAACTAATGAGTGATATTATCTTATTTCATTCCAATATAACATGATCCGGAGTACAATTAGAGCGCAATTTTTTTTCGTAATTACTAATACGGGCGGTATAAGGAGTAATCCATGCTGCTGCACATTTGTCTCTGAAATAAACCCATTGTGGCGTGATAGTAGGCATTGGGTACCCGTCGGTTAATGAAACCTTTACATAATGATTACCATTAACATGACCTATTGCGATAGCAACATGATGATACCATGGTGGAGGAGCCGACCAAAGCGGCAAGTATGTCATACTTTCTCTATTGCTTATAACATGTAATATCACATTGTACTTCGAAGCAATTAAGAGGCCCATATCAGGCATGGACATCCAATGCTCACAAGGTGCACACTTATCTGACTCGAAGAAATTTATCGAGTTATAGACACCAAGCCATCCTTCAGCACCAAATATGTCCATATATTGTGACTTATACATCTCCAACTCTTCTATTAAATTACCTCGAATTCTAGTCCAAGCATCTTCTTGAAGACCAAGGCATATAGCTATTGCTCGAAAACCACAATTTCCATCAGATTTTACATCTTGCACCTGTCTGATATAAGGCTGAAGTATAGTTGGGAATTGATGAATATATGAATGAGAAGAATATTGCTGGTCAGAATAGTAATTGTGCCTCAATTTTTTCACACAATGTGCATCATTCCGATCACTCAATTTTGATGCGGGTGAACAACTACGTCGATGAGGTTCTTGAATAGATACTGGATTTTTAGCTTTATGAGGGGGACGCCCACGGGTAATATGAATTTTTGGTTCACGAAGCGATGTTGTTGATGGCTCAATTATCTCTCGCAACTTCCTCAAAATACTGAGCTTTCCAATGTTAGACTGCTTTAGAAATTGAGCCTTAATCATTTGTAGCTCAAGATCACAACATAAATTATCTTCTACAAGAGATGTGAACGGTGAAAGGTCAAGCTTCCTCCAAAACTCGTTGATTGAATCTAATGGGAGGGACTGACCTTTATTGAAATACGTTAACTGCTCATGTGCACATGACAATCCATGACTTGTACGAAGTTGGCATCCACACTTTTCAGAAATAAATTCAGCTTCTTTAGATCTCTCAAATTTCTTGAATATTATCTGAAGCGCTTGAATTGAAACAAAACCATGCAATTCCCGATAGTGATGATCGTTGAATCGATGCCGAATAAGAATCTTGCTTTGTTCAATACTTGCTTTAATAGCCGTGACTTGAGACTGGATTACTTGTTGAATATATGATAAGGATGTCTCCAAATCTGACTGCGAAGACTCCAAGTACCGCTTTAATTTGGCGTGTTGGCTCTCTACTCTATTAGTTGTGTGATTTCCGAAGTTAAGAAATCTATCGGTCCAAGCAGATACAAACATCTTCTTGTAAGGTGTCAACCAATGGTTATTTAGATAACTAAGTACACCTGAAGATTAAGCAAACTTATTTAAGTTTTCAGAATAAATACTTAAAATAAATTTAATATTAAATATACATTCAAGAATACCTGGAAAATCGAATAATTTTGCTTCAAGATGTGCCAAGTTGGACAAATACGCTTCATTCGTTTCAGATTCAACCAATGTTGTCCATGCTTTATAGAAAGAGTTCCATGATTTAATTGACGTTATTGAAGGCCTGCATTTCTTCATAATACTTTTATAAATGTGCCATCTGCAGAGTAACCCTTTTGCTTCTGGAAAAACGTTGTTGCATGCTTTCAACAACGCTAGCTCCCTATCGGTGACAATGACACGTGGAGAACAAGCGCATCCATCCATTGTCGATTTAACATAATTCAATGCCCAAGTATAATTGGGCTCTTTTTCTTTATGCATGAGAACGAATGCTATACAAAATGTCATATTAGTGGATGTTACTCCAATAATTTCAAGAAGTGGCATTTTGTACCTATTCGTCTTGTATGTTGTATCCATCAAAAGAACATGTGGAAATGCCCGCCATAGCTCCAATGATTTTGGGTGGGCGAAAAATAAATCTTCTAACTCATTGGTCGCGCTATTGGAACGACTTTCAAATATATAGCCTTCTGCATGTAAAAAAGACATAACAACCTGCATTTGAGTTTCACCATTTTTTTCCTTCATCCGGGACTTTTGACGAGCATTATATAGTTTTGATTGTTGAAACATTATCCGAATTTTCTTTCTTGAGAGTCGACAAGATGGCTCGCGGTTTCACGTTCTTTTTTGACAAATCTTCTACTAATATATCCTCATTTTGAGATAATCGCCTTGGGTAGGGATGGCCTTCTAGATCTAGCGCATGTTCATGATTATGTATTCCACATACAATACTCAACATCCAACAATTACCCTCCGTTGATTTTCCATTAGTTCAAACGGGCAACCAATCTTTCTCGTACCAGTATTTCTTGTAGAGAATTTTTCTTTTTTGTAGTTACCACCACGATCACATTGAAATATGACTTTAGAACACTTCCCGCTTGAGTATATCCTTGATCTTTTAATGATGATTACATAGCCAAGACTTGTTCCAATATTTTTCACCCAATTAGTTAAATCTTCTCGAGAATCGAACACCTGAAATAAAATTATTTTTTCTCAAGCTGACACGTAGATATATATAATACTTAGATAAATATAACGAACGTGAAAATATATGTATGTATATATATATTAAAATTATACCCTTTCGGTGAAAAAATCACAAGTCGCATTGGCATTTGTATCATCAGTTTCTGAATTTTTATCACTTTCGATTACTCCATAACTGTCGTTATCCTACAGTACAGATACAAAAAATTACACGAGAAAATAAAAATTTAATCTAATAGAAAAATATCATAAATTCAACCACTAATTTATCAATTACCGAAATCATGTTAATGTTATAGTCTCTGACAATCTTTACTTTGCGTCGCAAATCCGGGACAAAGTAGAAATTCAAACCAGCGAATTGAACACGTCTCGGCCCACCTTCGACCTTGAAAGCAACCTAGTCTAGGAATCAAATATCAGCATCGGCTCGAATCTATATCGCTAGAACTCGTTAATGTGCATTCGATTTGCATTGGAGTGTAATTTGACGTATTGGTCAAGACCCCTACTTATAGGGTTGATGCATGCTCTAAATTTGGCTAAAATACTCCTATATAATATAATTTCCATATTTAAATGAATCTTATATTGATTAAGGTAATTTTTCTTATTAAAACTTAAGGTAAGTAGTTAATTAATAAGCAGCATATTAAATTGTCTACTATAATAAATCATAAATATAATTAATTAAGCATTTAATAAGTCATTCTAATTATGGAGGGGGTACATATAGAAAAAAGGGGGTGCATATAGAATTTCCCTATAATATAATGATGTAATGGAACCAACGGACAAATGAAATGCATACAAACTAAAAATATTAACAATGAGAGAAACAGCTTGATCACAGAGCCGATAGAGCACTAATGTAACAGTGAATAGTATCATAATATTATATATCTTTGTAGGACAAAAAAATTGTTCTCTCCGAGCTAAAACAATTTGCAGTGGTGGCGCGTTTTATATCAAACGCCGGCCATATAAAAAAATGTCCCATATTCACATGCGTATCAAAGCAGAGATTCCGTATCAACTTTCCGCTAAGCTAGATGCTACCATGAATACATACAACCAAACCAAAAAGCAGAATATAATATGTAATAACGCCGAAAAGTGACCGAAGAAATAAATTACTCACAAGTCTCACGGTGCGGTTCAATCGGTGCGGTTCTTTGCATGGGTCTTATCTCCACCGCATTCGCCGCCGGCGTTGGTTTCTCTCCTTGGTTGCGTAGAGAATAGACCATAACCGCCGGCGGAGGAAATGGATCTGAGAGAACAAACTGGCTGTCTATGAAGGTACCTATGGCTTCCGTTGAAGGTGCTAGGACTACTTGAACTTCTCTCCAGACCGTTGAACACGATTTTCCCGGAAGAGTTGATGCGAGGGCTGTCCGCCGAGACTCCGCGCGCCGGAATATTCGCCTGTGGTGCTCTTCTCGTCGGACTGAGGCCGACTCTTGCAGGTAGATTCGAGTTTTCCGGCGAGAGCGCTGACCGGTGCTTGATTGCCCTGAAGTTTGTGAGACGTCGTATCTGATTCGTCGTGCTGCTGCTGCTACTGCGAGAGACTTTTTTTGTCGCTTTAGGATCTGAGTCGAGAGACATCCGAGGTACATCGTCGCCGTCGTGGCTCGAAGTTGACGATGAAAGTGATTGGCACGACGAATCGATCGGCGCGTTTGAGGAAGGTTTCGAGTCACGGAGGTGAAGTAACCGTTTGATGCTTCTCGCGGCGGTTCTGTTGTGATTTTCGGATGATAACAACGACGAGTTCGTCGTTCTCTGATCGTCGCGAGCTTTACTGTACAGCTTCTTCAATCCTAAAATATCCTTCCAACGGCTATAACATCTCGGCGCCTTAGGAGAGAACAAATACTGATCGGAAACGGAAAAAATAATCTCACGGACACAACTGCGTTGTTCGAGAGAGGATGTAACGTCGGACGAAGCCGTAGCAGACGTCACCGCCCGTTGAACCCACGGTGCGTGCAGCGGTACGATTTTCCCGTCGCTGAACAGCTCATCGGCCGACTGCATAGTCGTCGGAGCTTCGAGTCTGAACTCGAAATCGAACAAATCTAGGCCTGAAGCTTCGAGATCTGGTCCTTCATCATCTTCCGCATTGTGATACGACGTCGTTACGCTGTCCGGTTTACGAGGTGAAGAAGAAGCCATCGACGACTTCTCCACTTCTGCATACACTGATCTTCTCCTACTGAGCCACCCGAACGACGAGTACTTCTTCGCCGGATTCTGGTTGAGGAAGCTTTTCTCCGGCAAGCTGTTCTTCACGCACGCCGACGCCATCCGCCATCCGCCGTGCGACGACTAAATATACACAGTAGAACGATTTTGAAGTTTTTGCTAATCCACTTCGAAAAGACCAGAAATAACAAAGCAAATCAATCAGATGATGATAACAAAAAGATGCGAAAAGATTAAAAATTCGTCGCTTAAGAGACGCGCAGTGGAGTAGTTTTTATTTCTAGAATGCAGCTGAGTGTGGAGTGAGTGAAACGTATATATAGCAGTAGGAAGCCCTTAATAATTCCACGGACAAGTGACAATCTGACACGTGCCACCAGGCGAGTGCTTACATGGCAGTTCATTGGGCTGGAAAATATTTGGGCCTACTTTTTATCGTCAACGATTTCTAAAAGCCCATATAACTATTATCCGTCGAACAACGTGGCAGTCATTGAGAGTAATTTAATTATTATTATAAGAAACAAATTGTAATTATTATTATATAAAAAGAAGGAAAATACTGCCCTGCACTGCATTGGCGTTTGAGACTGAAAAACCCGAGAAGATCGAGGACAAAGTCCCACTTTCTTGTCTGAATGTAAACTGTGCTGCTCAGCTGAAGAAGATTAAGAAGGTGGAGAAGAACGCAGATTAATTATAAGTGAGTGTATTTAAGCGTCTCTTCGTCTTCTTTGATCTCAATATTTTTCTACTGTCGATTCGATATGGCTTCCTCTGCCAAAAACCCTATTATCCATTACCTGTCTGATTTGTGTTCGTTTAACCTCTTTGGGTTTTGCTGTTTCGACATTTTTGTAGGCTCCTTAACTGTGTAATAGTGTTGATGAGATACATTGGTTTTGAAACGATGGATCATTATTGCTGGAAATTGGATTTAGGTTTCGTGGATTGCTTGCCCTAGCAGTGATGAATGATTCCTACTTATTAGATATGGTTTTAAAGCCAATCTTTCGCTGATAATTTCTTCCACTTCATTGGGCAGTTCTTGAAAGAGAAAAATCCACTTTTCTGGCGCATATGAGCTGAAATAAATTGGAATCTCGGAACTCTTACATGGCCGACAACGGCCTGCCGATGATGGGTCGGGTCAAACTCGTCGATCTGACACCCCAAGAAGGCCTGCCTTCAGATTCTTACAAGTACTCGGTCTCAGCCCTGTCTCAGTCTTTGGCTCAATACTCGGCTTGCATCATCCAATTCCCAGCAGGCGACGGAGCTCTCTTAAGGTCTTGCCTCGACTCGTCTCGTCTCTACTTCCATCAAAAACCGTCCTTTCCACCTTCCGAAATGGTAGTAGAGGACGACCCGCGCGAGTGGTGTCGAACATCGGGTTACCGCGCCGACCCCCAAACATGGGTCGAGACGTACGATTTCAGACCGGGGTTAACTCCATTACAGCCCGAGAACGAACTAGAGATCCCTCCTTCTGGGTTATCCGAAGCATTTTCCCTTCTCGGCAAAGCGTCTAGAGACATAGTGGACGCGGTGAGCTTCTTCTTGAGTCTCCGCAGCTCTCCCTACACCGAAATCCTAGACAACGTCCCTCTGAGAAACCGCGAAATATCATCGTCGGTGCTGTCTATTTCTTGCAATGGAAGGCCCTCTTTTCAAGGTGCCCAACACCATCACAGCCTGGCCGCTGCTGCAACCACTGCCACAGCTGCTGCTCAAGAAGAAGACGACGGGCAGTTACTATTCCCAGACCACGATCCTTACCAGGTCGATCGATCCCTATTGACCCTTACGAAATCAGATAAAGTGGGATTGCATGTAAGAGATTTCCATGGTAACTGGGTGTGCGTAGACGGCGATCTCGGGCCTCAAGAGGTGGTTGTTTACACTGGGCTCGCTCTGTACCAGGCCACGGCTGGGTATATCAGCCCGGCTATGTACCGAACGGATCTAACCAGCATGCAAGGGACGGCTATGTTTGGTCGGTGCTCGTTTGCATTCAAGCTCATGCCCAAGTCCATGAGCAGCCTATCTTGCTCGGAGATGAGAGCCGCTGGTCATGGAGTCGAGGCTCAGTTTCAGCTTCCTTTGCCCGTCGACGACTTCATGCAGAGGTCGACCGATCAGCTTCTCAACCGAAACAACTTTGCTTCTTTTAATTTCCCCGCTGCTCAAGAAGGTACGAAACCTTTCGTTTTGTCTATTAGTTCATTACAAGGTGCTGTGCTGATGTAATACTCTTATGAAACTTTCCTTTTGTCTATTAGTTCATTACAAGGTGCTGTGCTGATGTAATATTCTTACACACAGGCCTGATCAAACCGATGATGCAACAGCATAGGAAAAAGGGAAGCTCGAGATGTAAGCCCCTCCCGCCTTCGAAGAGGCTACGGCTCGAAGCACAGAGAGTGCTTAAGGAAAGGGTCCAAGATATTGCGGACAAGAAAGGGATTAAGCTGAGGTTTTGCAGCTTGAAGGACTGCGAGAATCACATTCACTCCCTCGATAGTCCGTGTGCGAACGTAAGGAGTGAGATCGGCTGGCCGCACGGTGTTCCTTTCGTACATCCCCACGATCTTCCTAACAAGGCGAAGATCGGGTTTCTTGAGACGTATGAACCGGGCTGGTCTGAGACGAATAATGACATGGAGTGATGATGAGTGTGTTAGAATTTGTATGATTCTCTAACATTATAGCATTAAAAGCCTATCTTATATATGTTATCTTTAGATCTGAGGAATCCATTAATCATTTTAATGTCAATTAGTAGAAAATTAAATAGTCTCCTTTTTCTTATATATATATATATATATATTATATAAATTTAGTTTTATATGTTTTTTTGGATCACAGATTTAATATATTTTATGACTATTTCCATACATAAAGTAAATAATCGAATGATTTAATTTTATTCACATATTCCAAATGGGCCCATAAACAAACGGGCCATTTATTGAAATAAAGCTCAGATGTGGATATTTGCATTACTATAAATAGCTTGATCGCCTACTTTCGGAAACCCTAAATCAGCACAGTTGCACTGCACACACCATTGAGCGAAAATGGTTAAGTTTCTGAAGCCGAACAAGGCGGTGATCGTCCTCCAGGGTCGATTCGCCGGCCACAAGGCGGTGATCGTGAAGAACTTCGACGACGGAACGAGAGACCGTGCGTACGGACACTGTTTGGTTGCCGGCGTCGCCAAGTACCCGAGCAAAGTTATCAGAAAGGATTCGGCGAAGAAGCAGGCGAAGAAATCTCGGGTTAAGGCGTTCATCAAGCTGGTTAATTACAACCACATAATGCCGACTAGGTATACGCTGGACGTGGATCTGAAGGAGGCGGTCAGCTCAGATGTGCTGGCTTCGAGGGACAAGAAGGTCACGGCCTGCAAAGCCGTCAAGGCCAAGTTCGAGGAGAGGTTCAAGACTGGTAAGAACCGTTGGTTCTTCTCCAAGCTCAGGTTCTGAACGCTGTGTCCCGAAATGCGTGATCTTCTTCAATTACTATTATGCTAGCCTTTTTTTTTTTAAATGTGAACAATGTCGCACACTGTGAGTTGCTGTTGAACTTGTGATTGTTACGGCGATTATGCTTATCTCATTTTCCCTTTTGCATCTTTGTCCCTAGTTGAAGGCATTGAAATCTCGATTAAGCTACATTTTAATAAAGTTCTGACCTTTGTTAATCAACATGATCCATGGCTGTTTTTGTAAAATTTCATGGTGATAAACACAATAGATTCACTCTATGTGTAGTGTATGGGATGGGAGGCATAATTGACCAAAGTTATTGTTTCCCAGTCAAGAGCATATCATTGCCAGTCATTCATAAGAGAACTCCGTGATTAGTCGATTTTGTCGTTGGATTTAACATATCAATTACCAATACATTGGGAGGTTGTTGGATTCCATTTGGTTGGATGGTTGGATGAGAAAATCGACGATCGAATCGATCTCACTCGTAATCTTTATATGGTTTCGTTTGAGGCAGAGGTTGTTGAACATGCAACCCTTTCGAATTTGAACTGCGTAATCATCTGGTATAAATATGCTTGTATGCTTAGTTTATCTTGATAATTTGTTCCATTGAGTAATGTGAAACACCAAAATTCCTAAAATGACTTGTGAATATCGAAACTGTAGCTTATCATCTTGTCACTCTTCAACCACTGATCTAGACATGGGGATGTGGAATCCTCGTTGGTCTATAGACCCCATGGGGATGGGGACGGGGAGAAACTTCTCTTTGTTTGTTTATACGGGACGGGACGGGACGGGACGAAGATTCTCGGGGGATGGGAATTGGCCTAGCTTAGCTAGCCCAGCCCCCACCTTCATTGCCCAGCCTAGTTTCAATGTGTGTAGTGTATTTGTATTTGGAGTAATATGGTATGTATATCCGCCCATCTTGGGCGTTCATAGGTGTAGCCCATATGCAGTAGAAGGTTTGCTCTTCATTGTTGGGCTTTTGGATGGACTAAATTAAAAAAAAATTCTTGGGTATTTCCAAAGCGTTTCTAAAAATCATAATAGTTGATTGCATTGCAGTAGATCATTTTCCTCATTTTACTATAAAAATAAATAAATACATAAATTTTTGTATTGGTCCATCTTAGGCATAGTCCTCTTATTATTGCACGTTCTTCTTGTTTATTTGTCTGACAAGATCACGTTTCTGACATCAATCAAATATTCAATTTCATCGATCGTCTCCTTAGATTCAATGTTTTGTTCGTATAATAATTGACTGTTCGATTATTATAGACAGACGGGACAGAGAACATGATAATGAAAATCTATGTACTTACGAATGATATGAGAGGAGAGGAGAGGAGAGGAGAGGAGAGGCGAGGCTCCCTTATTGCACATCTATATATAATATCCCCCCAACTATACTTACATACATGTGTTATCATGGCTAAAAATTATCGCACACGTTAGAGTCCTTTTTATCTAAATATCTTAATTTTATATTCAACTGATTGATCTAACAATATACATACATACATACATACATACATACATACATACATACATAATATATAAAGATACCACCATGTGCGTGTGCTTTCTTGTCCTCATTTGGCACTTTTATTGGTTTTACCCATTTCCACCAAAATGGTTGAGGAAATAAAGTTGTGATTGTGATAAGAGAGATCATGAGTTGGCATGAAAATGTAGCATAGTGTGATGATGGCCTTGTTAATGGGGGTGATAGTGAGCGTGCCTTTCGTCTCAATATATATATTAAAGCTTTAAGTTATGAGTTATGTGTATCATATTATCATATGAAACTATTCGTATTATATATTTTTCCACTCAATCCCCTATATTGTGTGATAACTCCAACGGATTGATACAGTGGATGAGGCGTCGTGATAATTTCAAAGGAAAGATTATGGGCTCGAATTCATTTGGTCGTCTTATTATTGCCTTATGTGTGAACTTGAGATTAAAAACACAGACCAAATGGATTAATCCCAATGAAAATCTTATCATTATTCCATAGCTTTAAGTGAGGTTCGGAATCAATTCATAGCGTATTGAATCGTAATATGTGGACTACGATGATGTTTAATAAAAATGAAACAACGAAAAAAAAACTATACATTAAATGAAAATATTGTGTCTATTTATTTAAAAGTGTAAGAAAGTAGTTTTAAACTTTAGACTTGCTCTACCATACACACAAAAAGAATCCATTAATTGTGAAATGGAATTGTGACAAAGCCCTAACTAATAAAGCAGAAATATTAATTGATTGCCTTCGTTGTTTCATTTTTATTTTCTACTTTTCACCTTTATGAATCTAACCAAGGCCGGTCATATTATACTTGGAATTATTTTATATAAATATATTTGTGTTAAATGTGTTGAATCGATGGTTCGATATGGTTGGTCCATTCATCTTTCTGTCAAGTAGTGCATTGGTAGGTCTTTCTTGAAATGATAAATTGCAATAACGATGGGAAAAAAACACAACCAAATCCTAGATTTAGATGGGTGGAGTGGAAATCACCTTCACGATACTATAAAAATTGATTTAATAATTTAAAAGGTTGTGAAGTAACCATCCATCATGCACATCTTGTCCCTCTTGATTGGATCGACATTTATATATATACTTCCAACAATCTATCTATAATGAATGGGACCATATTATATATATATATATATATATATACTTATTTATCTATTGAGGAAATGGACAAACAATGATGAATAATAACACATCGTGAAATAATGCGATTATACAAATGTTATCATGATTACTAAATGTTATTTTATTATTTAGCAACGTTATTCATCCAATTGAATGTTAAATGCCAGAAATCCTAAAACTAAATTAAAAATTAGCAGAAAAGATAGAAATAAAAAGAAAAAAAAATAAATAAATAAAAGGAAAATTATAATGAATGTTGTCGCGACGCTGGATGGGACCCACAAATCCCATCATAAAGACAATAAAGACATATCTTACGCCAACCAACGTATCTCTTCTCCTCGTAATTAATTTTTTGCTTGCTTTTTAAATGAAATAAAATGGAAGATATTAATAACAATAATAATATCATTACAAAAATGTTCACTTTCCTTATTATCTGCCAGGTGGGCTCCATATACGAGCTTTTAAAACGCATTTTTAGATATTACTAACTGACCGACTGTTGTTGTCCTAATTTCAAGAACAGCCTTGTCTCCTTTCTCTTCTCCGCGGGAGTGTCCAACAAGTCCACTCTCCTATACGCGCGCGTGATCAGCACGCTCCGTTTCTTTAACCTTTCATGAGGAGGAGAGATTAACGTGGAGGCTCCTAGTCTTCGTTGACTTACACACGGGGCAAGCATGGACGCTCGACGAACACGCAGCACACAGGCAGAGATGCCTGCACGGTAAGATCAAAACATGGGATTCTTCTCCGCCGCAGCTTTTGCACATCCGATGGCTGTTCTTGTTATTATTCTTCTCCAGATTGCTCGACGTTTCTTCTTCTTCGCCGCCGCAGCAGGAGGATTGTGCGTCGGCGGCGGGGGAATATGCTTCGGGTCGTGGTTGTGCATGAGTAGCGAGGGCTTGTTCTAAATTTGATCTCAAAGTGTTGGCCGTGGCTTCGTTTGACTGAGCTACCTCTCGCCAGATTTGAGTCTCCACGGATAGAGATTTTACGCTTTCTTCTAGAATGGAGTTGAGTTTGGCGATCTTCTCCATTTCTTCTTCTGTGGCTTTCAGCTTTTTCATCACCGTGCTCTCCTCCACCGTCGCCGCCATTCCGCGGGAGTATTGGCTTCGCCTCTGCTGCATCTCTAGTCTCACTTTGTCCGTCTGTTTTGCATCAGAGAATTTTATATCTAAGAAAGAAAGAAAAAAATCGGAGCTTTTATTTTATTGGGTGTTGAATGAATATTACGTACGTATTGAGCGATGAATCGTTCGATATCGGACTGTTGTTGGAGGAGAACGGGCGAGATATCTTCGCCCAGGAAAGTAAACGATCCCCCGCCGCCGTGATTATTACTGAAGGCGAATTCGCCGGATTGAAGCGGCGGGCTAATTAACGGGACAGCGGCGTCGTTCCAGGCGGACGCGTACGTCGGGAAGACCACGTTTTCGTCCGCCGTTGACGGCAAGCCGCCGTGAGCCGAGGGCGGCGTAATGCTGCTGTAGTAGTTGCAGGCGTTTGATGATCCTATGCTGCCTCCAACGCCGTCCTCCATCGTCATCGTCTTCATCGCCTGCATTTCTCTGCAAGCAAAATAAGAAGAGATATAAAGTTATGAGTTCCCAATAATTGTTAAACTGACAACCCTTCCATTTCAAGAAGCTTCATGCCTCATCAAGTGATCATACCTATTTCCATGGATCTGAGGAGGGAAAATATTTAGATGCCGAGCTTCAACGGCCATTAATCAATACTCTCTTCTGATCTTCTCTTCTCTTTCTATTGGAACACTAACACTGATGGGTTGATGCTTTTGAGAGAGAACAGGCAGGGTATGCAATGTCTATATATATATATATATATATATATTTGGTCCTTTTAATAAATGCGACTGAGTATTGAAAGGTGTGAAGAGAGCGATTTTTGTTGGGTTGTGTGGTGGGAATGGCAATCAACATGCTTGGTAGGTACCAAACGCTGCTGGGCTGGCTGGCTGGCTGTTACATTACATACACTCTTCGTGACTTGGTTGGTAGTATAGTATAAATACATATATAGTAATTGCTTATTATTTAAATAGTTCACTTTTTTTTTTTTTAATCATGACCCATTTTCCCTTGGTGATTCAGAAATATAAAGAGAAATTGAATAAATACATGCTGAATTGTGATAGCAAGAATATGACCTCTGCACAATGATTTTTAACTACTTTGTTATTGTAATTATAATTCCATCATATAATCATTCTATTATGATTAACCAAATAGCAAGAAGACACACAGCTTTGTTCAAAAGCAGAATGGATAACAGTTACTAGAAGCAGCAGCAGCACAATCAAGAGTGTTTCTAAGTTCTTCCCAATCCGCATGCATCAGCAATTCGTTCACGTCATTGCACACCGAGCTCGAAAACAAAGTCCCGGCGGATTGACAAGTTTCTGGCAATGGAAAAGGACTCAAACGGCCGCCTAAAATCTGTTCATTCGGAGAAATGCTTGGAACGTTATTTCCGTAATAGGGTTTTGTCTGGGAGTTCTGATGAAGACTGTGATCATCTTGTCTATCGATCATCATCATGGAGGAGCTTGACGGTGTGTTGCAGAAACTAATATAACTGCTTTGTCCGTCGCAGTTGTTAGAGTCCATGCTGCATGATTCTGGGCCCGCATCGAGTAATGTAGGGTTCGTATTGTTCAGACAGGTTGATATCTTGTTTGCGGCGAATTCTCGCCAATCTGGTACGTGCCTTTTGCTGCAAGAAGCGTCGCGCTTTAGTATTCGGCAAAGTGTCCAAACTTCCTGTTTGAGATAAAATCTAATATGATCAGTTGACTTAGCAATATGTGTAGATGATAATCATGGAATGCAAACCCTAGCAGCTTTCAAGAATCTTGTGTTTTTCTATATGCTTTCAATAACGCAAGTTCATCGTAAAGGGCCATCGAATAACTAAATAAATTTAGCAATAAAGTCAAATTAAAACTCTTACAGCTTCTTGTTCGATGGTACTAGCATCTCCAAGCAGCTTCTTGGCAGTACTCTTGTCATGAGAAGCCGAAGGCAGTCTAAACTCATGCATCATCCACTCGGTCTTGGTTCCTTTGCCAGCGCTGCCACGGTAATAAACGAGCGACTTCTTCAGGCCAATCACACGCGAGCTTCGGGCTTCTCCGTTCGAAGAATATACGGGCTTGTCGATGCCAGTTGCCTTCCAAAAGCCCGAGCCCGTTACTCGATTAGGTCTTATGCTGTTCTTATATTTCCTTCCTCTTTTGCAAAAGAAGTACCACTCTTTGTCCCCATTATTGCTAGATTCTGGTATATATTCAAGATAGTAAATAACCCTAACTTCAGAGAATTTCTTCTTCCTTACGAATACACACACATATATTATATATATACATAATATATATATATATATGCAAGAAATAACACCAAAAGAACATAAATTGCATATAAAACCTAACATCAAAGTTGAATGAGATCCACAATGATTCGAGCAAAACGTCAAGAAGAATCAAAACAAACTAAAATCATATCATCACATATGATACTATCTATATTACACAAACATACATATAGATAATTAAACTCATACTTGGAAGATCCCAGGGATTATATTTGTAGATGTCGGCCTGCTTGATTAGTTCGAACTTGATCGGTTTCTTCTCGACTTTTCTTCGAAGGTAAAACCCTACAAGCTCTTCGTCTGTTGGATGAAACCTAAAACCTGGTAGTGGAACGTCATCATCATCATCTTCTCTCTTATTAGCTGTTTCAGAAGTGACTGTGCTGCTCATCATAGTTTTCCCTACTTTCTGTTTTCTGGTTATTTTTTATTGGTATATCATATGGTTCCTATCTGAATAAAGGGATAAGTATTTAGTTGATCCTTATATAAAGGAGATCATAGTCTAGAGACATATGCATATATATGAATATGAAAGGGACCGTTTTGAAAGGGGGTTTGAAGAAGTAATATTATTTATTGGGTCAAGTCATCAGCATTGACTTGTCGCTTTGATTTTTATTTATTTATTTTTTTTTTCAATTTCAAATTTGTTCATATTTTAGGTTTTAAGTGGAAAAATGCTGAAGCGGTCTATATATTCTTTGCATCGTTTCCATTAATGATGATGACAACTTTTATGAATTTCTATAACTCAATTAATGCATGAAAATATCTTATTTTACAAACAATGTCGCAAACATAGAGAAAAAAATATATATTTATGCGCACCAAACATTATATATGTAATGTGAGGAGATGAGTTTTGACTACTTCCATTTAAATCTATAAAACTATTTCTAATAGAATACATCCAAGTATCCGTGATCTCCTATGTCCGTTATTTGCAACTTCAATTAAAGATAATATTTAACATTCTTTGCACTTTATTACCGTATATATCACCGTTATTCAATCTTTCGAGATGATGCATAGTCAAGAAATTTATATGAATTTCTACTAACTTACGACATTTAAACAATATCTTTGATTGGTATATTATAACTTATATATGCCTATGGGAGAATGAACAGTGATTTCTCGTCGTACTCTACATTTTTTCGTAATGATGGCTTTTAGCCTACAATTTATCGTGATATCATCCTATATATATTCGTTTTGTGCTTTTTATTATTTTAATAAATAAAAATGATGATGGCATATCGTCCAAGTGTGTCCCCTTCTGATTCAAGTTGAGATTTGCTAATTCCAATAATGGAAAATCACTATCATTTTTATTAGATTCCATTTATTACATATATATACACGACTTAAAAATGTATAAATGGCGTATTAGTTAATTGTATGATGTTCATAGAAAAAAACTTTGGCAAATCAAATTTGATCTATATATTTAATTTTTATGATATTTTTGTCGTCCCTTTGATAGAGTAAATTAAATCTAATGTATTCATCGAATTCAAGAATCACGATAAATATGAAAATGATGTCATATGATATTGTATATTTCAATTCTTAAGATATTTCAGACTTTTTATGATAATATTTTTGTAAAATTCAAGTACATATATTTCTATTATTACCAAGTTTGCTCAGTTGATTTCTGTATTTCTCTATTTATCAGGGTGTCAGTCGAATTAACAAATATAGTTCGATTTTCTGGTTTGGAGAGCGAATAAATTGGCTCATAACATGGATTGAGTTGCTTTGACCGTCTGTCTAGGTATGAACATGCCGATCATATACAAGTGTGATTAGTACGACTTCGTTCGGGGCATAGGCTCTGGTAAAATCGGCGTGGCTCGCTCCGAAAATGAGAAACATGATATCAAGTCGAATTTTTCGGTATGAACTGAAACTTCTATTACAATTTTGTTCGATCTATTAACCGATTTATGAACACCCCTAATTTTCTTCATTTGAAAGTATTTTTTGTCTTGTATGTAATTTTTTTTTATACTTTATTTAAATTATCTTCAAATGAATACTTGTTGCAAATGTGTGAATTGATGAATTAGAATCTTAAATAATAAACTGATAAAACAATATATTAATAGACTAAAATATGGGTATTTGTGGCCACGCCTTGTGCGTGGCTTCAAATATCTAGTATATATATACACACATATGATGAGTGTTGTTATTATGGACTTTTCTTGTGTTTTCTCCGTTTGATATTGATGTGTGACCTGAAAAAAAGGTATTTTTCATTTGTAATAAAGACTAAGAAAAAAAAAAAAAAAAAAGATGAATAAGTCAAAGTCCGAGCCAACATGTTTGACTCGATGCATTCCCTTTGGACGAGGGAGAGGATATACTTGACCCTCCCATTTGACGTCTCTTTGCTACCTAAGCTTTATTATGCTTACTTTTCTTCGATCACAACAAAACACACATGAAAACAATTTTGACAAAATCACAAGACATTGGTTAATTAAGTACACATTTTTCTAACAATATTAAAAAAAATTGTATATATTCTCCCTTACGCTACTAGAAAAAACATTACAAACATATCGCATTCATGTGATCAAAATTTGAAAAGAGAATAACTAAGTAAGAAACCCTATTCCAAATCACCACATATATATATGATTAAAAATTACTAAAACAAAATCCGTATTCATGTTGCTTTTAGTGGAGTTGACGATAATAGCATATAACTTCTATCTCGAATGTGATCAAATCTAGTTATAAGTGATTATCTTTATTTCATAGTTAAGTGATCCAATCGAATTTAAAAAGGTATTTTGTCCAAATATATTCAGTCATATTTATTTATGAAAGCGGCCAATATATTGGGACATCAATAAATAAGAAAATAAATAATATAACGATCATTGCATATCAAAATAAATAAATATATATATATATAACTAAAAGAATCTGGGGTTTATAAACCGATACACATAAAAGAAACCCAAATTTCTGTCACGACGACTTTCAACATGCCTCTGCTCTTCTCTTTTCATATCCCCTTCATATTTAAAATTTTCACTTTATGACATCCACCTAAATATTAAATACATATATAGGTCTCATTTAATACACATTTTGTTTATATATATAATGAAGTCGTATCGTATACATCAGCCAGCGAAAAGGGAAAAAAATGTCTATAATTGCAAGATCAATTCATTAGGTAACGAAATAGGCAGGCCTTCATTCCATGTTATAATTATAAATGTTAATTGCACATTTTCTGCCAGAACTGTGGGCTGACAAAGGGTTTGTTCGATCTTACAGCCATGTGTGTATGCGTGTATATATATACGTATATATCGCAATGCTTCAAACATAAGAGGAATTAAAGCACTCTAGAGATAGAAAAATAAATAAATTACATCGATCACAGTATGATGATGTCAAGTATCTTCCGACACTTGTCATTAGGGTTTTTCTTGCTCGCCCTCCTAGTTTACATATCTTACAAGATATGCCGACGTGGCAAGAAACCCGCGGAGCCCACCAACTTCCCCGTCCTCGGAATGATCCCGCTAGTCGTAGCGAACGTAAACCGTCTCCATGAGTACATATTCGAAGTTCTGTCCCAATCGGGAGGCACGTTCGACTTGAAAGGCCCGTGGTTCTGCGGCGTGGACATGGTCGTCACGAGCGATCCCGCCAACTTCCACCACGTCTTCAGCCGCAACTTCTCCAACTATCCCAAAGGCAAGGACTTCAAGGCCATATTCGATATCTTGGGGGACGGGATTTTCAACGCGGACGACGAACTGTGGGAGTTCCTCAGGAGCACGACGCATTCTTTCTTGCGCCACGGAGACTTCAACAAGCTATTGGAAGCGACGATTTGGGATAAGGTGGAACGCAGCCTTGTCCCAGTCTTTGATCGTTTTATTACTACCAACGGAGGGGAAGTCGACTTGCAAGATATCTTGCGAAGATTCGGTTTTGACACCATTTGCAAGATTGTGCTGGACTATGATCCCATGTCCCTGTCTGTGGACATGCCTTGGATTCCTTGCGAGAGGTCCTTCGGCGAGGCCGTACAGATGATTTTGTATAGGCATATAATCCCGCAAAGCGTTTGGAAGTTGATGAAGAGGTTCAACGTGGGGACGGAGAAGAGACTGAACGAAGCTTGGAGAGTCATCGACGAGTTCATATATCCAAACCTAAATGGGGAGTGCTCGAGCAAGAACGGTTTCAACTTATCGAATGCCTTCAAGGAGGCTTATCATCGTAGTTATAAGGAGAAGAATAAGGCGATTTCTTCAAGTAGCTGTCGGGATTTCTTGCGGGACAACTGTCTGAATATCATGTTCGCGGGTAGGGACACGACGAGTTATTGCTTGACGTGGCTCTTCTGGCTGATTGGGAACAACCCTTGGTCCGAAACTAAGATATTAGACGAACTCGAGGAGAAATTGAACTTAAAAGAATGGAGATTCTTCGATGCTGAGGAATCGAACAAGCTTATATATCTTAGCGGGGCCATAAGGGAGTCGCTTAGGTTATTCCCGCCCGTAGCTTTGGAGCACAAATCTCCGGTCAAGCCCGACGTTCTGCCGAGCGGGCATTATTTGCCTGCGAATTCGAAAGTTATTTTCTCGCTTCATTCGGTGGGGAGGATGGAGTCGGTGTGGGGTAAAGACTGCTTGGAGTTTAAGCCTGAGAGGTGGATCTCGGCTAAAGGCGGGCTCGTGCATGAGCCGTCGTATAAATTTCCAGTGTTCAACGTCGGGCCTCGGGCTTGTCTGGGGAAGGAAATGGCTTACATTGAGATGAAGATGTTGGCTGCATTTATCATATACCATTATGAGGTCAAGCTTGTCGAGGGTCACAAGGTTTGTCCTAACTCTTCTATCACACTTGCGGCCAAGCATGGATTGAAGGTTAGGTTGTGTAAGAGGATGAGAAGGTGATTAATAATAGTTATGTTTCTGTGTGTATGTGTGTGTGTTTTTCAAAGTGAATAAAAGATCTAAGCAAGCAAAATTAGATTTGTTATGTACTATGTTTATGTGGTGGAGTGGAGTTGACCCTAGAGTGGATTGGATCGTCTACGAGGAGAAGCATTTGATTCTGTAATAATAATAATAATAATAATAATAAAAAGTACTTTATTTATATTTTCATTTTGCCCCCAGTTGAAACTTCTTATTTGGTTACATACCCAAAATTGTGCACACATTATTTTCATTTTAACCCCATAAAAAAGTCTTATTTGCAATAACTAATCTGCATACACACACAGACACAGTTCTCTTTCTATCCGATACCTTGAGCTTTATTTTATTTTCTTTACATCGAAGCTGCAGTTTGCTCTAACGCGTTCAAAGTAAGCAAGCTTCGTTCTATTGTTGTAGGAATTTCTACGTTGGTCTATATGTAATATGATAGAATTTCTGAGTTCAATTTCTGTGATAGTTCTTGAATATGGCTATGTTGCTTGTAGCGCTAATCGAGGAAGAGGCTCTTTGACGCGCCGTCCTATTATGTCCGTTTATGGTTAAAAAAAATGTGCTTTTTCTTTTTCCACAGCATGTCTTCAGCAGCAGCACCCGCAGCAACGTCACAAGCTCCATTCGATTTACCGTCTTTGTCAGCTGATGATCCTATTGTTTCAGTTGATTGGCTGAAGGCTAATCTTCGAATGCAAGATGTGAAGGTTCAGTGATATTGAAATAGTTTTTAACTTCCATTATTATCAGACTATTCGAAAGCTACTGTGATAGCTAATGAAAACTATGTAGTTTTGCTTGTTCTTGGAATAGCTTGTGTGTTCATCTTTAAATTTTGCAGGTGCTGGATGCATCTTGGTATATGCCTACGGAACATAGGAATCCACTTCAAGAATATCGGGTTGTGTATCCTTTATATGTGTGCTTAATTTTGATATTGCTAACTTCGTAGGAAAGATCGTAACTTTGTTTTATGCTACTGTTATAGTCATCTTTCCTCCAGTTGAAATTGATTCTTATTCTGGATTTGTCTACCTACAGGATGCACATCTTCCGTCTGCGCTTTTCTTTGATATTGATGGCATATCAGATATAACAACTGATGTAAGATACTCTTATTTGTGATAGACTATGTATGGCCATTCTTTTCAAGCACGAACCGTGTAGAGAATAAGGTTGCAGAAAGTTATTTAGTCCATCGTAATTTTTGCTCATTATTGATTCTTCGTTTTCATGTTGGAAGTGTTCATCTTATATCCGTTGCATTGTGTGCTTACAGTTGCCACATATGCTACCGTCAGAGAAAGCATTTGCTGCTGCTGTCTCTGTGCTTGGCATCAGCAATACAGATAGGCTTGTTGTTTACGATGGAAAGGGAATTTTCAGCGCACCGCGTGTTTGGTGGTATGGGTTTTTTACACTAAAATATGTTTTCTGAGCTGAGGACATGTTAGATTGCCGATTCTTGAAACAAATGTTTTTCTTGCATATCTTAATCAACAAACAAGGATGTTTAGGGTATTCGGACATGAGAAGATTTGGGTGTTAGATGGTGGCCTGCCAAAGTGGCGTGCTTTGGGATTTGCTGTTGAGTCTTGTGAATCAAGTGATGCTATCTTGAAGACCAATGATGCTGTAGAGGCGGTGTACAAAGGAAATAAAGTGAGTTGATAAATCACAACCAATCTTAACTTATGTTTCCTTTCCTATCTTGAATCTGCTTCTTGATGTTTGATGTTGGAATATGTTCATTCTCTGCTCATTACTTAACATGATGTATTAGAAAAAAAAAAAAGAAAAAAAGTACTCGATGATCTGCAGATTGGGCCGATTACCTTCAAAACGAATTTTCAGCCACATCTTCTGTGGACTTTAGAACAGGTACATCCTTTTTGGATGGAATGTAGTTTCACTATGACGAACGTTTTGGCAAGTATGTTCTAAGGTATGCCCTGCTTTTCTACGTTTTTTCGTTTTCTTTTTCAGGTTAAGAAAAATATTGAGAAGCAAACACACCAGCATGTTGATGCTCGCGCCAAAGCTAGGTAGATTATGTTTTAAGACACTTTTAAGAGCTGAGTGACTGTCTAGATATGCTTTTAGGTTTCTCTTGGAGCTATCTCCGCCCTTTTCTTTTTAGCCTATTAGAACGTCGATAAGATATTATGTTAACGACAGGACATCTTATTAAACCTTTTATTTTCGTAACAGATTCGATGGGTTCACACCAGAGCCATGGAAGGGGATTAGCAGTGGCCATGTTCCAGGGAGCAAATGCCTTCCATTTCCTCAGGTAAGAAAGAATGAAGTATTAAAAGGAAAAAGAATATGACAAATAGGATCTATTACTAACGTCGATAGTTGACGAGTTTCCTTGAGATGAATTTATGTATTTCTTGCAGATGTTGGACAGCTCGCAGCAGCTCTTACCTGCTACAGAGCTGAAGAAGAGGTTCGAACAGGAAGGTAAGAAGCAAACGCTATTTTCTTGACCGAAAAATGTTCTTTTTTTACCACCAAAGTATGTATAATTGAGACATGATATAGTTCACAATGTTCCCTTCCCACAGGAATCTCAATGGAACAGCCTATAATGGCCTCATGCGGCACGGGCGTGACCGCCTGCATTCTGGCGCTGGTGAGTCAACCTCTCTTTGTCCAATCATGAAAGTCCGAGAAAAATAAGTCCTATATATATATATATTGCGGAATGGTAAAAGTTCGACTGGTTTATCTTGTAGGGTCTTCATCGACTTGGGCTGAGAGACGTCCCGGTGTACGATGGATCATGGGCCGAGTGGTTCACAAACTCGGATGACCACCCTTCGTTGGTTGTCTCGTCGGGCAGGGCGGGGCCATGAATGTCATGTAATGAGAAGATGACATACAGTAGTAAGCCTTGAGAGAAGCAAAAGGACGCAATTGTTATTACAATTTGTGTCATATTTGAATTATATTTTATTTATAAGAATATTATAATATAATAATAACTACAAATCCAACCGAGCCAAATTTGGGCCTGCTGGCGAGTATTTGGGCTAGGCCGAAGTGGCAGTCCACCATATAGCTCTCGCTTGCATTACAAAGCATAAATAAATCAATGAAATGAAGCAAAACTGCTGCAACGAGATTATGAAAGCAAGGACTCAAAATCAGCTCCAATGGCGAGATCACTACTATATGCTCCTCTGCACCCAAAGCCTTTCCCTCCAAGTTTCTCGCCTTATACGCTAACATCTCTTCGAAAGACGTTACTGCGCTCCGTCAGAAGCAGAGCTGTTAAGGAGTGGCAAGAATACGAAGAAGCGGTGAAGAATAAAGACCTAGCTCGCGCCTTGAGCTTCCTTAAAGAGAAAGATACGCCGATTGAACTCGGAAAAGGTTCTGATGAAGGTGGGTCGACTCGTTACGTGAATGGTGAGCTTGGGTTTGTGGGATATGAGAGGGACTGGGAAGTGCTGGACACGTGTCTCAGCGCTGATGACATGAGGCTCGTCGGAAGCGCTTACGCTTTGCTTAGGGACCGTGGGTTCTTGCCCAATTTCGGGAAATATCGTAGTATTGGTAAGGAATTGTTCGTTGTTCCTTAATTTGAGTAGTCTGTGTGGTATCTGATCGCTTGTATGGTTGATTTCGTTGGCTTATTTGGATTTTTGTAAGATAGTGCTCCCTTACTTGCTGAAATTTCCCACGAATGATTTATTTCTGCACACAGTATTAGAGGGACCAAGAGAAGTAACACCAACTGTACTTAAGTCTTCCACTGGTTTGGAAGGTATGAGCAGTTTTCTTAGTACCAATTCATTCGTCTAATGTGTTGTTGGGGTTGCAATCATTTACTATAGAAGCTGTTTTACTTAAATATGATGCTTGTTTTTTTCAGTATCGAAACTATCTCCGAAGAAGTGGGGAGTTTCCGGGACATCTAGTCTTCTTCTGATTGCTGTACTCGCCGGATTATCTCTTCTTGTAAATCAAGGAATAGATATCAGACCGAACCTAGCCGCTGTACTTGTCTTGGCTACATTAGATGCCGTTTTTCTTGGCGGTTCTTGCTTAGCTCAGATATCCAGCTATTGGCCTCCTCTCAGACGACGCATCTTGGTTCATGAAGCCGGTCACCTTCTTGTAGGTAACAGCAATGGCACATTGTGTATGATGCAATTGCAATTGTAGGCCAAAGGATGCTATGCTTACAGTAGTTTCTAATGGAAAAATTCCATTGATCATTCATTCTCTGAATTCGCAGCGTATCTTATGGGTTGTCCGATTCGTGGTGTTATCCTAGATCCAATTGTTGCAATGCAGATGGGCATTCAAGGGCAGGTATATACACTGTAAATTTAGTTCCTTTTTTTGTAAGATGTTGTATTCTTACAAATTCAAGAACACGACCTCCTCTCAGACGACGCATCTTGGTCCAGGGCAGGCAGTCTAGTGATAGTGACAATCTCATCCTTAGTTGTATTCTTGAATTTGTAAGAGGTTGTATCATCACATGACTTTCTGTTGAGATACTGTGAAGCATGTCTCATTTTGTTGTTTTATGTTGCGAAAGCCAACTAATTCCCATTATCGTATACGAGGCCTAGATCTTTATTTCAATTGTATCAAGTCTTATGATACAAAGATCATTTCCTCAGGCGGGAACACAGTTTTGGGATGAAAAGCTTCAGAACGAGCTTGCCGAGGGCCGTCTTAGTGGTACGGCCTTCGACAGGTATGGTTAGTTTTTCCTCGTGTAGAAACATTAAAATGTTGTACTATCTAAACTAATCAGGTGCTTTAGGTCTTCGACTCGCTCATAGCAGACATGATTATACAATAAAAGATATCATTGTTTACATCTCACATTCAGGTACTGCATGGTTCTTTTTGCTGGGATTGCAGCTGAAGCTCTGGTGTATGGCGAGGCCGAGGGCGGTGAAAACGATGAAAATCTGTTTAGAAGTATCTGTGTTCTCCTAGAACCTCCCCTCTCTGTTGCACAGGTCTTAATTTCTTCTTTCTAGTGTAATTCAATCATATAGGAGGGATAATGGTAAGGTGTTGCTTTCTCTTTCTTTGAATGTGTAGATGTCCAATCAAGCCCGCTGGTCCGTGCTTCAATCCTACAATCTGCTCAAATGGCACAAACGGGCCCACCGAGAAGCCGTGAAAGCTCTTGAAAATGGAGGCAGCCTGAGCACAGTCATCAGGAAAATCGAGGAAGCCATGGCTTCTTCTTCTTCCTAGTGAAAATGTTCAAATATCCATGAATGAATATGAGATAGTTGAAGGGACGCCGCAGTGTCAGCTCAGAAAAGTCACCGGCGGAATAAGGCTTGTTGAAGGATAAAAGCAGGGCAATAAACGCAAGAGAGCCCCATAGCAAAAAAGAAATCTGCAGATATGTCGTCTCAAGAGTTTTTGTATCTCTTATTACATGGTGATTCCCATTCCGTTGCATTGGATAAATTGTACTTCAAATACAGCAAAAGGGGGTTGACTTGAGTGTAATTGGAAGAAAGGGATGTTTGACTTATTAAAGGAAACAATTATTAAGGATAACTGTGATGGGAAAAAAAAAGAAAAAAGGGAAAAAATAATTGCAATAGTGAAGTGAGCTTAGCTACGTGTTTCACTGCATGGAATGGGTTTCCACATCTGTACTACACTACACACCAAGATCATCTATCAATCCGACAACACATGCCATAGATAGTACTGTCTTGGCCTTCTATATATATATATATAGTCACAAAATAAAACTTAAGATTCGATGCTTAAAAAAATTAGAGTAATATTGAAGAAACAATATCCTTCAGCATGCTTAGTTCTGCTTGTGCTGCTGCTATTGGGACCATCTCCTCGTAAGTTATCAAAGTTATTACTGTTTCAGTGTTAAGATGTACGTACATATATGTAAGGCATATTTTACATTTGAATTGGGTACGGCGGAGGGCAGAACGTGCGAATCTCAGAGCCATGGATTCAAAGGTCGATGCCTGAGCCATCACAACTGTGGCCTTGTTTGTCGCAACGAAGGCTTCAGCGACGGTTGGTGCCGTGGCTTTAGGGGTCGATGTTTCTGCACTAGGCCATGCTAGTTCCCATCCTATCTCTTCCTTCACTATCACTATTACATATATACATAGTACGCTGTCCCAGCAGTTATCTCTAGCTTCTGCTTTGCCGAGTAATAAATGAATGAATAATAATGATGATTGAATCTGCTTTATATGTATATGTATAATCTGCATGCAAGAGATGTCACTGATAAGGTAACATTTTCTTCAATTTCCCGTCTTCTCGGGGTAAAGTAAAATACTTTAAAGATCCAATTGTAAATAACTTGAACAGCATGGGTCAGTCCTCCCTCTCTCTCTGACTGTTCAGAAACACACTTGAAACCAAGACATCGTATCTTTAAATCAATCAAAACACAAAGGCATACAACACATGGATACTTCATTGACTGATCAGCCACTGTAGCTCCATTCACTCACCTTCCCCTTCTTGATTATGCCGTTTTCGTTCAAGTACTCCACGAACTCATCAATAAGGTACGGCCATGCACCGTCGGGATCGTAGTTCGACAATGCAGGGTCCACGGTCTGCACCATAAGATCCCAAGTCTATGAGGAAGGTTCAAATGAGTATGCGTTATATGAGTGAAAAGAGAGTTGTTTACGTACCCTAGCAAACTCAAGAAGCTGGGACCAGGTGTCCCGGGAAATTGCTTTATTGTGGCGCACCTGAAAATAGACATTTGAGAAAAGTCCATTGCCAGTGAAATGATATAGCTCTAAACAGATTTGAGGGGCCAGAGTTCAGGAATGCACGTTAAATGTTACGGCAGGATAGATAGTAAGCAATGATGCCTCAGCCATGAAAGGATTCCACATGTTTGTGTTGAGGTCAAAGTAATGGCTAATTCATCTTTGTGCATGAATGATCTTTGCTTACCTGAAGGAACTGGCACCAGTGAGCAACTAATGGCCAATGCTTTTCGGCGAACAACAACTTCCACATCCCAATTGCTGTGTCCAATGCAAGAGACTTCTGCCCCTGAAATCAAGCAGAAAAAGGATTTCCTCAACATAAGTTCTAAGCAAAAGAAAATAACAATAGAAACAAACTTACTTTCTCTCTGGCCCAGCAAAAAGCAAATTCATAGATATCTCGAAACTTTTCTGAATAATAATAAGCATAAGTTAGTTGAAAATTACAGAGAGATGAAATACTTTGAGGTCGTGTCGTTTTATCTCTTCGTACGAGGTAACAATGAGAAATTTGTCATACACAGCAACAGATTAGATATCTTTATTGAACAAGTAAATGGATATCCATGTTTTCACATACGATCATCTTTCAGTTCAGCACGCATAAAGGGTATTCTTTCGCGGAACTTCTCCAGCGAATCTATTCTGTCAAAACAAAATGCAAAAACTTGAGTAGCATCCAGGGACACAAAGGTATATTCGGAATAATCCAAATCAAAGGAAAATGTAAGTACTTAAACATTTGGACTACTAACCCGAGGGATTGCAATCCAGCAACAAATTCTTGTTTTGAGAATTCACACATGGTGGCAGCCTTCATATGCCATGACAGGACCAACTTCAAGAAAAAAAAAAAGGTTAAACTAAGTTCCATAAGTAATACACATGCTATGAGATGAAATGGACCAGAATGGGTAGGCATTGAAAAAATAATGCAGGTTGCATTCCCCAAACTAATACTTCTAGATTTTAAAGTACAAATAGAAAGATCATCAGCATCACATCCTGAAAGATTGATAGATAAACTCAATTCAAAATGATTTTATATATTTACCGGTCAACATCACAGAAAAAGCACTTCTTTTTCCATTCAAACATGCCAACTTTATTGTGGATCTTCTCATGATTTTTCAAGAGGCAAGAGCATCTATTAAAGTTTATCAGTAATGCTCAAACATCAATCAAACCAAATCTATCATTTGAAAGTTTCCAACCAACAATCCCTTCAATAAATGGATAGGCAAAAAAGAAAAAGCATACAAAGATGCTTGCAAATGACCAATCGTATTTAAATAATTTATTCAGCATAATCAAGTAGCTTGCATTAAACTTTTATTATTGTGTATGGATTAAAGGGAACCTTACCATGACGATATCTTGAGGATCAACCTGCAAATACAGTAAGCTGTAAATCAACCACCCAAAAAAGGGATCTAGAACGATTGAATGCATTAATACACAAGAACTTCGCACGACAGAAATTGCCTGAGACCAGCATCGAAAGATCACAAACTGGTATGCACTAGAGAGAAATTGCTGTCTACCTGAATGTCACTGCAGAGAAGACTGATACCGTCAACCAAAATCATATCAGCATAAGGCTCTGCATTAGGGTGAGAGCACATGTTAAGATTATTGCACAAAAAAAGCAAGAGGATACATATCAATTGAAAGTTGCAATTTTAAACAGATAACAAATACATGGTACAGAATAGCTCCATTTTTCTAACTTATATACAACCTCAGGCAAAAAAAGCACAAACACATTATAAATAAGAAAACAAATTGCCTTTGTATCTATTGTAAAGCTCCTCTAAGTGCCTTGTGTCAGTGTACGATCTTATATGAGACTGGCTGTAAAATATGTCAAAAGCTCCTTCAATATGCCAATCACTGGACTTCAGAGCCTGGATAGCATGTTTTTCACTGCATACAACACAGTAACGAGATAGTTATCTCAAAAACTTGTATCACATCGACTTCAGTTCAAAGAAAAATCTGGGAAGAAGAAAGAGCAATCCGAATCCAACAAATGACAAATCACATCATGCAGTTGGATAAAAAACCTTTTTTGCTATTGAAACATAACTGATTAATCAAGAATCAATATACCTCGCTCCAGTAATCCCCATGAATTGCTGAACTTTATCACGCTGCCCTCTGCCCAACTTGTTCTGCAAAGAATACAACCAACCAATAAAATTTCAATTATTCAGAATCATCCCATCACCTCATGCATCACAGCATAAAAATTCCCGCTTGCTCTATCTAGTAAACTCAACATCACACAAACATCGACCAAATTGATGAAAAGGACAAGAAAAAACAACAGAGATAGCAAGATAAGCTGGAAATCTCCATAGTTTACGAAAAAATACGCAGGAAACGGTAAACGCAAGCTAACAAATAGCTAGAAAATATGTTGCACAGACCATTTTGTGACGCGAAGGATAAAAACCCTAACTCCAACAAATTTGCACCGATTCCCTGAGTCGTCGTGGCCGAAATTAATGGCGGACGAGCTAGGGCTTGTCGATTGATTGTGGAGTGAGATCTCTCCTCTCACTGCAGCTGAAATCCTTGTTCCTCCGTATTTTTCTTTCTTTTCTTTTTTTTTTCCTCCCTAATTATTTCTTATTTATTGCGTTTATGATTATTCTTCGATTTATTTATTGTTTGTACTCCACTTTAGAAAATCAGCTGCCTTTAGATTCCTTTCCTACAGAAAGTTGTAGGTTATTTACGTTTATACCCTTTGGCCTTTAGTTAACGAAATTGGGCCTGACCGCTAATAATGATTGGCCCAAACTATATGGGCCTTTTAATTGGCCCATATTCATTATTATACCAAAAAAATATATATACGGTAGGTTTGTGATAAACCTCGGAAGCTCAACGGTGAAGCATTACCGTCTTACAGAGATGTCTCCTTATCGGAGACCAACCATGGAAAGATCGACGATATAATATGAAAGACTTCACTACACAACTCTGAAGCTCAGCAGTTGCCTAATCAGCTGGCAAAATGACAATGGGATGTCGATTTTTTATGTCGAGAACCATTTCTCTTGCTAAACCTCAACCAACTATAACCACCACCAATCTTCAAGAAATCGCTTCTGCTCGACCCAAAGGTAAGCCAAGATTTTTTTTCTTTTTTAGTTGTTTTGCGCATGCCTATTGCATCATGAAAGACAAATTTAAAAGAAAAAGGGGGGAAAAGGGGTTTAATTTAGCTCTGTGATGTTTATAGCTATTTGGGTTCAGCCCAAATGTGTAATGTAGTTTCTGTTCAAGGGCTTCTGATTCTATTCTAGGAGTTTATTGTGTTCTTGTTTTGGGACTGTTTATTGGTTCATTTGTTTCAGTAGAGTAATAATAAGTTCTGAATGGATTTTTACTTACAGGAATTGCGAAGGTTGTCTTGAAAAAGGGTAAAACGCAGCTATTCAGAGATGGGAGTCCAATGGTTTACAGTGGTGCAGTCGATAGGATCATCGGTAAACCACCTCCAACAACGGGAGATGTCGTTCTAGTGGCCGATGGAACGGAGAAGCCCATCGGTTGGGGATTATACAACTCCGCTTCTATGTTCTGCGTACGTCTTATGCAGCTCGAAGATGAAGCTGCTCGGTATTATAGTTTCAATTGATATCATTCATTAGTCTATATTACCACCTTTTTTTTAAAAGTTAGGACGTACTAATCATATAACGACGTCATAGTAAAACTATAAATAAATGGCTCGCAGAGATCCCTCCTGTGTGTTGAATGTGGAAAAACTGCTCGAGAATAGAGTTAAATGCGCTGTTGCGTTAAGAGAGCAGCTCGGTCTGCCTTCGGTCGAGACTGATGCCTATCGCCTTATCAATAGTGAAGGAGACAGGTACTTTTTACTCTATTTTAGGCTTCAAAATTTCTGTAAATTTGAATGAATATGCTAAGGTGGTCTTCCTATATTTATGTATTTTAAGGTTGTCTGGTCTGATTGTTGATATCTTCGGAGATGAAGCAGTGATTGCTTCGTCCGCCGCTTGGGTAGAAAAATACAAACAAGAGATAAAGAATCTTATCATGAACTGTGTCGGAAGTGTCAAACACATAACATGGAGACCATCTATTGAGATACTGAAAGAGGAAGGCTTGAGTCTCACTGACTCAGAAGATTCATCGAACTCTCCTAGGATGGCGCAGGTAAGAAATCTCTCTGTCGTGACTATAATCTCTTGACAGAAACAACCATAATCTCATAACATTGAATATTGCCATCTTAAAGAATAAAGATGATATCTTATAGTAGAGTTTTGGCCTCAGCCAGGTTTTGGAGAATGGTATTTCCTATTTAATCTCATTAGAGGGGCAAAAAACTGGATTTTACGCCGACCAACGCGAAAACCGACGATACATAGCATCGATTTCAAAGGGTCGAACGGTGCTCGACTTATGCTGTTATACCGGAGGATTTTCACTAAACGCAGCTTCCGCTGGTGCACTTAGTGTAATTGGTAAATTCAATCCATCTTCTTGCATCACAAAGTTCCATGTAGATTATAAATCAAAGCTAGAAACAATATTTCTTTTTAAAAGGCGTTGATTCGTCTTCTCCTGCTGTGGACATTGCCAAGGAGAACGTCATCCTAAACAACCTCAATCCCGAAGTCGTATCGTTCTTCAGACAAGACGCCACGGAGTTCATGAAGAGCGCTATTTCTAAAGGCGAATCCTGGGATGTAGTTATCCTCGATCCACCTAAACTTGCTCCACGGAGAAAGGTACTTGCAACAACACAAAATCTTGATGAATTTATGACCCCAAACAATGCTAATCCGTATTTTTTTTCTTCTTAAGGTATTGCAAAGTGCTTCAGGCATGTACAGAAACTTGAATTCCCTGGCCATGCAAGTGACGACGAGAGGTGGACTGTTGATGACCTGTTCTTGCTCAGGAGCCATGACACAGAGCGGGACGTTCTTACGCACCCTTCAGGTTATTAAGTTCTTTACCTCGTTCATTACAACTACTCCGAGCCTGTCTATGCGAAATCGAAAAGTGTGTCCTCTATGATCGTTCTTCAACCATCTGCAAAATATTTCTTATATATATATATATGTATATGTTCATATTATCGACGCATTGGAATGAAAATGGATTCGATGTGTTGTTGCAGGGTGCTGCATCTATGGCGGGTCGGAAAATAACGATCGTTCGTCAAGCCGGGGCAGCGTGCGATCATCCTATCGACCCGTCGTATCCCGAAGGAGAATACCTCTCTAATGTTTTGCTAAGAGTACTGTGAGAATAGTAAGAATTATTTTATTTATGCATATTGAATTTAATTTCGATTTTCTTTCACGATTGATAGTTATTATTTAAGCTGCCAGCCAAACCGTGCTCGAGCCATAATTGTTGAGTAGAAAATCCACACATTTACACAATATAAACTGCTCATTTTAAACAATCTTTTGGGTATTATATATATGTATTTTGGGGTATAATACATCATTAGATAAACTTATAAAATTGTGGACGATAGATAAGGTAGGAATATATTCAGTTTTAGGGAATAAATTCAAAGAGCATACCTGTTTAGATGCTTAAAACATAAGCCAATAAGTTGCATCATTATAAAAAAAAATTGAAAACGTGCTAAAGGTTAAACCTTGACTTTTGAATGCATATGCTTTGCCAAAGGGACAGCTAACTTCGTCTAAAGAGATCTTATAACTAATTAATAAGTAACAAATTATCGCCTTAATTAGTTATGTTTCTTATGACACAATTTGTATGTATTTATTCACATAAGTGCAAACAAGTGATTAAAGTCAAATGAAGATCTAGCAACGATGAGATTAGTAAATTATGATATGTTTCAACTTCTTTTTGATAGACGAATCTTTGCTTTAATTCTCGACGAAGGGAAGAATTTGTTCCCTTTGGACCAGTCCGTCCTTTTTTATTTATTATTATTACATATACTATAGCCTACCTTTGATATTCAACCTTTATCTATTCATTTTTAATATTTTTTGTCACATATTATACTACTATCGAAAGGAATTGAAAAACATGCATGCATGCATGCATGGCATGGTATACGTTGTACAATCTTCCATCTCACAAAAGCAGCGCATTACAAAGATTAATTAAGGTTTTAAACTTATATAACTACTACCCGATGATATATGCACTGCCCTTTATTCTCTCCTTTACATGCAAACGCATTTGTTCTTTCTATCTATATCGATAGGGTAAGGAACCGAATCAACTCCGAACCACCCCAACCCTATAAGCCTCGTGGGGTTCCACTCTAAAACCAATTGACAATAGAGGGAGTAGCCCACAAGCTTATAAACTATTGATCCGCCTTCGAATTACCCGATGTGGGATTGAGTTTGTACCCCAACAGATAGAGAGATAGAGAGAGAGAATTAAGACAAGAATAATGTTCTTCCATCCTGGGAAGAAACCATCGACTGCTAGCAGTATGAGCTCTCACCATATTATTCATCACGAGCAGCAGCAGCAGCGTCCCATGTGTGTTCAGAACGATTCCGGCCTGGTTCTGACCACCGATCCCAAGCCTCGCCTCCGATGGACCGCTGAGCTTCACGAACGCTTTGTTGATGCTGTTGCTCAGCTTGGAGGACCCGACAGTACTGATCAGTACTGCTTAATTAAGCTAGCCTAGCTAGCTATTTATATATATATATATATTCTCTCCTACTAATTAATGTATATATGATGATGACTTTGTTTGCTGTTGAAATTATTAGAGGCAACGCCAAAGACTATCATGCGAGTTATGGGAGTTAAGGGCCTGACGCTTTACCATCTCAAGAGCCATCTTCAGGTAATTATATATATATAATATTTGATTCGTGTAATTATATGATATTTATCTTTTGATGTCTATTTATAATTTTGATGATTGAATTTAGAAATTTAGATTGGGAAAACAGCCACAGAAGGAATTCAATGATCACTCCAAAGATGGTGAGAAGACATTTTTTATATTTTTTTTTTTTATGATCGAGCATGCAACGCTACATATTTTGTATATATTGCGCTTATATATATTATTACAAATTATTATATTCCTTTTGTGTGGATGGACAGCTTCGTCTTTAGAACTTCATAGGAACATTGCATCATCGTCTGGAATGTTAGGACGGCGCAACATGGATGAGTATGTTCCTTCTTCCTCAAAGTTTATTATATATACTGTAATATGTATCTGATTGGGAACTATGGAATTAGGATGCAGATGGAAGTCAACAGAAGACTCCATGAGCAGTTAGAGGTAATTAAGAACTATAGTTTTCAAAATCAAATATACACACTTAATAATACTATATATATATATATTAGAGGTCTCCAAATTATTTGATTATCAAGATTCATAAAAAAGGTTAACATACTTAATAATTCATAGTGAAACTGCAGGTCCAAAGACACCTTCAGCTGAGAATTGAAGCTCAAGGCAAGTACATGAAAACCATACTCGAAAAAGCCTGTCAAACCCTAGCAGCGGGAGAAAACGCCGCCGACTACGAAATTATCTCCAGCGACGACGTCGAAGACAATCGTTTTACGCCAGCGTTGACCTTTCCATCTCTTCAAGATCCGAACATAACCTACGAATCAAACCCTAGTGACCCTCGCTTGGAACTTAATACCGACCATTCCTTCGATGACGGCTTCATGGGCAAGAAGAGGCCTAATCCATACTGTAATAATAAGTGTGGTAAGAGCCCTATGATGTGGCCGGCTGATGATTTAAGGCTGCAACAAGAATTAGTAGCATCGGTCTCAACATCATGCCTTGACGATCGTAACATTGAGTCGCTTTCTGATAATTAATATCGGAGATGAAGATGACGACTTTGATAATAAGCTCGAGACAGTGTCTCCATCGCCTTGCCGGCCTCCGATCAGCGCTGGCGGTGCGTCCCAAGGCCGGAGCTAATAGTCATTTCTTGGTGATTAATTTTATTAGTGATTAAATGCGATGGTATACTTTATAATAATGATCATTTGGCAACATAATTCAATAGTGTCATGCATGGCATATAATTAATA
The DNA here is from genome assembly GCA_028392965.1 of Lindernia subracemosa. NCBI lineage: Eukaryota > Viridiplantae > Streptophyta > Magnoliopsida > Lamiales > Linderniaceae > Vandellia > Vandellia subracemosa. The sequence continues at coordinate 177,031 of JAQPCC010000168.1, read as the reverse complement.
GATTGCATGGCATGATGATTCTTATAATAACAAAACAACTGCTGTGGTTGGTTTTCACATATTTAAACACAGCATCAATCAATGCCACCATTTCCTAAAACCCAAAGTCAATGACGAAATATATCAATTTATATTGTAGTAATCCTAAAACCCAAAGTCAATGACGAAATATCAATTTATTATTATATTGTAATGCAAGGAGCTCACTGAGTGTAATTTGAGGGATGATTTTTGAACGAAAGAGTGCATTTTTATTTTCTTATTAAATTCGAATCCTAAAAATCCATTGCTAATTAATGTAATTAGAGGACTTCACCTAGCGATTCGATCATTGACCTTTCAAGCAGGAGGTCGGAGGTTCGAATCCTCTAATAATATTGACTATCGTTGTTTGTGGAATCTTGAGGTGAGTTTCATGGATCAGAGAGTATTATTCTCGATGAAAGCCGTGGTCGTTCCATAACCGACGATGAGATTCAGATTCGATTCATACTAAACCTAGTCGGAGTGTGGAGACTACGGTGACATTGTGTGAGAATACCTACCTGATCGAAAAAAAAATTAATGTAAATAGATTAACTTGAATCCATTAACCCTAACGGGTCGGGCTATCGGGTCGGATAGGAGCCCAAGGACATATTATTTCGATTTTTTTTTTTATTGTTAAATTTGAAGAATATTGCATAAATAAGAAAATGTGGAAATCATTAATACAATACAAATATCATAACTCCTCGGACTCGACGCCCCGCACGAAGGGACTCTCTGTATTTCCACCTTTTTTTTTTCTTCTTTCTTCGGAGATCCATTTCAATTCATTTCACCAAAAAGCTTCCCTCCAAAATTTCGCCAGTAATCCCAAATGGTACAACCAACACGGCCGTCTCCGCCCATCGCTCCGCTGATTCCGCCGCCTGCGAAGCTAGGAAGCGAGCTGATCCCCGGTGGATGCCAAGTCCGCTGCGCGGGATGCAAAGTGGTGCTGACCGTTCCGCCGGGGGTGACTGAGTTCGTGTGCCCTACGTGCCGATTTCCCCAAATGCTGCCGCCCGAGCTCATGCGCGCGGCCGCTGAGGCCCAGACACAAGCCCAAGCCCAAGAGGCCCAACGGAATAGGGCCGCGGTGGCCCACGGCATTGACCCGACGAAGGTTCAGCTTCCATGTGCTCATTGCAAGTCGATACTTAACGTGCCGCATGGACTGTCGCGGTTCAACTGTCCGCAGTGTGGCGTCAGTCTTGCCATTGATATGTCGAATGTCGCTCCTGTTTTTGGGTCACCTCCTGAAGAAATCAATGAGGTCAAATGTGTGCTTTACTTCTTTATCTTGTTGTGAACAGTTAGTGTACTCATGTGAAGCCTTTGCATCTATATCTGGCGTGTTATGCTTTACGATGCATGCATTTAGAGTGAGCGGATGGTCAATGCTGTATTAAATTTAGTCTCGTGTTTGACATATGGATCATAAAGATGTTTTGATTAGCATGTGTTTACGTTAATCCGATGATGGATTCAGGTGGCCATTGAGGTGGAGCGTGAAGAAGATGAAGGTGGCCTGGCTGGTGAAACTTTTATGGACTATGTATGTCATACGATCCATTTCTTGGAATTGATCTAGGTCTTAGTGTTTTCTTCTCACAATAACTTTTCCTCTATTTGTCGTTTCATGCAGAGACCTTCTAAACTTTCTATAGGTCCTCCTCATCCCGATCCAGTTGTGGAGACATCCTCCTTATCTGCTGTACAACCTCCAGAGCCATCTTATGCTCTTCGGATTCAGGATGATTTAGAAAGTACAAAGGCATTATCATCATTGCAGATTGAAACATTGGTCTATGCTTCTCAGGTTGATAGGAAACTCTTTACATATGTTTCATTCCGTGATTTTCGAGCGCCATCCTTATTAGAGTTGTTAAATCACGGCAGAGACATCTTCATCATCTTCCTAGTGGTGCCAGAGCTGGATTTTTTCTTGGAGATGGTGCTGGTGTGGGTAAAGGAAGGACCATTGCTGGGTTGATATGGGAAAACTGGCACCATGGAAGAAGGAAAACATTGTAAGCACCTGTCAGACAAACTAGTTTCTCGGCATTTTCGTAAATGATCAATCTAATTTATTGTGGCCATTCAGAATGCTAATCCCGATGCGTTCCTGACTTAATGTGGTTGTGTACTATTTCCCCTACTATCTTTTTGTCTATGTATGCAGGTGGATTTCTGTTGGTTCGGACTTGAAATTCGATGCTAGAAGAGACTTGGATGATGTTGGTGCAACATGTATTGAAGGTAAGTTCAATTCTTCATATGTTGGATTTTAGTTTTTATGTAGTTTTATCATTTTTTCTCTGAGAGTCGAGTCTCAATTGTTAGGGTGGTTGTGATTGTGACTTGTTAGGATGACATTAAAGCTAGTACCATCAGATGTACCATACATGATAATCTATTCTTATTTGATAATATGACTTTCCATAATTTCTTGCCAACTAAGGCAATATGGTTCAACATGTGTGATTCGATGACCTTTATTAGTAACATTCTCGTGAAGCGTCGCTTTTCTTTTTTCCTGTTTTTACCCGTGTTTGGTTTCCCCTTTTTTTTTCTTACCTTATGTGACTTGCTATCATAAAAGAATTTATGCCCTTATTCATCGACTTTCTAGTGTTGAGTTATTTCTATTTTTTTCATATTTCGGACGAGATCTTGATTTATGTGATTTTCTTTCGCAGTGCATGCATTGAACAAGCTTCCTTATTCTAAGCTTGATTCAAAGTCTGTTGGCGTTAGGGAGGGAGTTGTTTTCTTGACATATAGCAGTCTTATTGCATCTTCTGAGAGAGGTCGTTCCCGTTTGCTTCAGCTTGTACAGTGGTGTGGTGCTCAATTTGACGGGCTTATTGTATTTGATGAGGTAGCTTGTTCTCTAAAATATTTGCATCTCTTGTAACTTTCAGATAGCTTTGGCATGGCTCAGAATATATTGGGCATAATATCACTTTATCATTGTTTCTTTCAGTGTCACAAAGCGAAAAACCTTGTCCCTGAAGCTGGGGGACAACCAACAAAGACTGGTGAAGCTGTTCTCGATATTCAAGTGGGCAATTTTACTTTTCCTGGGATATTTTGCTTTTTTTATGCGAATTTGTCCATTTTTATCATTGGTACCTCACATTGAAGAAATTTGAAGCGATGGATGTGTCACAAACTTTCATACTCTTCAGGAAATTGTTCCTTGTAATTAGTATTTAGAGCCATAATATTCTGCCATGAGGAACTCTTCCTGTCTTAATGATGCCTGGTGCATCTTATCTTCCCATTTACAGTATTTGATAGCAAATTCTTTTTAAATACTTGATGATGGTTCATCATTGCTTCTAATTTCAATATTGCAGGCTAAACTTTCTGATGCTCGTGTCATGTATTGCTCCGCTACTGGTGCTTCAGAACCTCGCAATTTGGGTTATATGGTTCGCCTGGGACTTTGGGGAGCAGGAACATCTTTCCCTGACTTCCGTGCGTTTTTAGGTATAACTTTTACCTACTCATATGCTGCCTTTTTGTGATATTTGGCACCCTTGAATTTATTGGAATTTAATATATTTTATTTAACAAAACATGATTAATCTTTTAGTATGTTATATTGTCTAAGTGCTGGGCACACCTTATGGTGCTTTCTAATGTCCAACTGTGTCACCTGTCACCGTAGAATTGGCTCAACCTCCAGCCTTTATGTGAAAGCTGGCCATCTGTCCAATCACTTTGAGTTATTGTAAGGAATTAGCAACCTGAAGAGGAAACAATGAGTTGTTTAACATGCATAAAAATATCCGTAAAATGAGGATAATATATATGCTTTGTTTCTTGACAAAATGTGGTCAACTCATTACGCAGTATTTTAATCTTTCAGTGGAACTTGTAATTCATATATTGGTCGCAGAAAAGCCATAGAGGTCCATAGTTTATGTTTTTGTAGCATAGCATGTTTTTACATTAATGATGAAGTAGCCTTCTTGTTTTGGTTTAAATTGCATCATTTTCTATTAGTGCTGTAAGTGGTTTAACAATCTTTTCCTTGTTCTTCTAAGGCGCCATGGAGAAAGGAGGAGTTGGAGCTCTGGAACTTGTTGCTATGGATATGAAAGCAAGGTTTTGATTTAGCACGTCACATTTCTTGTTAATATTATTAATCATTGCATTATAATGAAATTGTTTACTTCTAGGGGCATGTATGTTTGTCGTACACTGAGCTACAAAGGTGCTGAATTTGAAGTTGTTGAAATTCCTCTAGAGTCTAAAATGACAGTATGGATCAATTAATAATGTACATTTGTTACTTACAATAGTGTATCTCAGGGTTCTGGTAAGCTGTATCATTCTTTGTATGGTTTATATTTATACCAGGAATTATATGAGAAAGCTGCAGAATTTTGGGCTGAGTTGAGAGTGGAATTGATGTCAGCTAGTGCTGTTATTGAAAATGAGAAACCCAATTCTAGTCAACTTTGGAGATTGTACTGGGCTGGTCATCAGGTGGTATTTTTTATAGCTTGGGGTGATGTTAGCTATCTCTCATTTGACCCTGATCCTTTATATGCTGCTGCAGCGGTTTTTTAGGCACATTTGCATGTCTGCCAAGGTTCCTGGAGTTATTAGACTCGCTAAACAAGCATTAGAGAGTAACAAGTGTGTGGTGATAGGCCTACAAAGTACCGGGGAGGCCCGAACTGAAGAAGCAGTAGCTAAATATGTGAGACCTCTTTTCACCTTTTTTATTGACTTTGTCAGGAGCATGCAAAATCTCTTCTTAGTATTGCTCTACTGCATCCATGTTTAATGGTGACTATGTTGGAATCATAAGCAATAATCGGGCTTTTAGTTAAAGTGCTTGTTTTGCTTTTGAGATGTTTATCGTACACGATTTTTATGGATTTCTTTTTTTTTCCCAATATCTTCTTAAACTCTTGATGGAGACAGGGTTTGGAACTCGAAGACTTTGTCTCTGGGCCTCGTGAGTTGCTGTTGAAATTTGTTGAAGAAAACTATCCTCTCCCAGATAAGCCTGAACCACCGCCTGGTATCAATATTTCATTGTACTATCTCTTTTGTGGAGTACTTCCATGCAGTTTGATGTAGTAACCCATTGTTTTCTTTCTTAGAGGAGGAAAGTGTGCGAGAGATACGTAGAAAGAGGCTATCAGGCGCACCAGATATTTCGTTTGCAGGAAGAGTGAGAAAAGTTGCCAGGTTGGATGAAGAAAGTGAAGAAGAAAGTGACTGGCAATCTGAAAGTAATATAAATTTCTCCATTTGATTTAACTATACATATAATATATCTTATTATTTCTGAATAATAATTTCTGGCTGAATATAGCTGATACTGAACCCGAAACCGAATCTGATGATGAATTTCAGATCTGCAACTTTTGCAATTCCGAGGGGGTAATTTTTCTTTTTTGTCTTTTGTCTTTCCATTATGAAGAGAAATGCACGCTTTTTTCTTTTTTTCCTTTCCCTTTCTTATTCCTCGGCCTTTTCGTCCACGATCGTAGGAAAGGAAAAAATTGCTTCAGTGTTCTTTCTGCAGTCAGTTCATGCACCCTGCTTGTCTGGATCCACCGATTACTGAAGTAATACATGGAGAGTGGTCTTGTCCTTCCTGCAAAGAGAAAACGGAGGACTATCTACGGGAAAGGCAAGCCTATTATGAAGAATTGTCAAAGAGGTACTGTTTATGGAAACATGAGTGTTTCCTTTTTCTCTTTTCCATCCCGAGGAAGTTTCCTTTTTTTTCTATGGAACCCAAGAAGTATATCTTATTTACATATTGTGAATTCTCCATTTCATTTTCGTAGTTCTTAGTTGTAGTTTCCAACTTGAATAGATATAATGTAGCAGTGGAGCGTCAAATGAAAATACTGGAGATAATTCGCTCTTTGGATCTTCCTAACAATCCCTTGGATGATATTATAAATCAGGTAATATCATATTGACACAACTTAAGGCGAGCAACTTATTCTTTCTTTTCTGTTGATTTCGTGAATTTTAATGCAGCTTGGAGGCCCTGAAAAAGTAGCAGAAATAACCGGGAGGAGGGGAATGCTCGTCCGGGCCTCTGGAGGAAAAGGTGTCTCTTATCTGGCACGAAACACGTGAGTTTTTGGTTGTGGATTCAATTGAAAATTGCAATGTTGTTTGTGGTTGCTTCTGTTGATTTATTTTGCCTTTTCTTTGTTCACTTCAGGAAGGATGTGACCATGGAAATGGTCAATATGCATGAAAAGCAGCTGTTCATGGAGGGTAAGAAACTCGTTGCTATTATTTCCGAGGCGGGATCTGCTGGTGTCTCTTTGCAAGCTGATAGACGAGCAGTGAATCAGGTTGCCATGTACTGTTTAGTTTCTATAACACTAGTTGAAACTTGCAAGCCACAATTTCACATAGTTTTTTCGTGGGGGTTACAATACAAGTATTCTATTTATCTTGTTTCCTCTTAACAGAGAAGAAGAGTTCATATAACTCTAGAACTACCTTGGAGTGCAGACCGGGCAATTCAACAATTTGGGAGAACTCACCGATCAAATCAAACTTCAGCACCTGAATACAGGTGATCGCAATTTCTAGTCTGATTTTATTATGGCTGCAATTGATGCATCTACTGCAAATTTGGACGTCCTATTGTCAATGCTGGTCTGTTAATATTTGTAGATCTGTATTCGCTTGAGTTTTATGAGAACTGAAAAGAACGTATCTGTAATCTCTAGTGACTGAGAACTTGCCTTTGGAAAATTGCAGTTACTGACTTGGATTTCTCCTTTTGTATAAATCAGTTGGGGAAAAATCTTTTCTTTCTCACAAGTTCTTTTCAGTATCCTTTTTTAAGTTTGATATGTTCATGTTACTTTACTTCATACAGCATTTCATGTAAATAACTGCTACAAGTTTCAGTGCATTCTGCATAGTTAGCTACCGATGCTTTATAATTCAAATGCTGATGATACGGCAAGCAATTTAGCAATCTCTCTCTTGTAGTAGTTGCTGAAACAGAGACATTTTTACTATACAAACTTATATATGATGATGCTTGACTTTGAAACAATGAGGTTGAAATTCATTATGGACAACGATTCTTCCCAGGATGAGTTGGCAACAGTAGAATCGTTACTCTGGATGGAACAAGTTTGATTCACTCAAGTACAATTACTAATGTTATTGATTAACCATTTGTTGGAGGTGAATCGTTGGTCATATATAGTGAATTATATTCAGTAGATACCATATAATTGCCACATGAAACGAGAGTTGAGATTCTTTGCTGCCGTGTTACCATGGCTAAATATTACAATATGATGTTTATATCCATGGCTAATCATTACCTTGCTACGATTACTTATAATATTCAACTTACCAGGCTACTTTTCACAAATCTTGGTGGTGAACGTCGTTTTGCTTCTATTGTTGCCAAGAGACTTGAATCTCTTGGGGCACTAACACAGGGAGATCGTAGGTAGTTTTCAGTCGCAAATAAGGATTTCCTACTGAGATTTGTCTTCCAATTTGGCTAGATTTATCTTCTCATTTGGCTCAAATCTTGGGGTGCACCTTGCAGGGCTGGGCCATCTCTCAGCGAATATAATTATGATAGTTCTTTTGGGAAGAAGGCGTTGACTATGTTGTACAGGGGACTCATGGAACAAGTATGCATGTTGCATTTTTTTTTTTGTCAAACGGAAACTTTTAATTTCTGTTGCTTTATTAATTCCTTATTGTTCGATATTGCAAACTATAGGAAACTTTGCCAGTTGTTCCACCAGGCTGTTCATCTGAAAACCCCAACACAATAGAGGAGTTCATTCTGAAGGGAAAAGCTGCTCTTGTATCTGTTGGGATAGTCAGAGATTCAGTTCTTGGTAGCAGCCCTATCTTAGAATTTGTCTCATAACATTTGTATTATTCTCTGTGAATTTATCTTTATCAAGTACCCTTCTTGAAGTAGTTTCCTTTTACTTTATATGTTGTGTGATGTTTCAACCTCACTTATTAGAATTGTCCCTTCCTGTTGACTTATTTGCCTTTGGTTACCATGTACTTCAGGAAATGGTAAGGACTCGGTGAAAAATTCTGGGCGTATAGTCGAGTCAGACATGCATGATGTTGGGCGCTTCCTTAACCGACTTCTGGGCCTTCCACCTGAGATCCAAAATAGGTATGTGGTTACTGAGTTCATTGTTTCTGCTGTGTTGGTATTTGGTTAGCATCAGCAGTCGGTAGATATTACTTGATGTTTTGTTCTTATATTTGATGATGCTACAGGCTGTTTGAGTTATTTGTACGTATCCTTGAGCTTCTGCTTCAAAATGCACGCGATGAAGGAAATTTGGATTCTGGGATTGTTAATATGAGAGCTAACAACATTGAGCTGATAGGGACGCCAAAGGTGATGATACTTCCTTTGAAGTTGTGAGTTTAAGAATCCTAGAAATTTGTTAACGTATAAATTTTGCAGACGGTTTATGTTGACAGCATGTCTGGGGCGTCTACTGTTTTGTTTACATTTAAGTTGGATAGGGGAATGACCTGGGAGGTACTTTTCTATGGATATTTGTTTGCTTCTGGTTTACTTCAGTGCCTATCTTGTAATACGTCTCATTTTTTGTAGACTGCTTCCAAAATGCTTGACGATAGACAAAAGGATGAGACTTTATCAAGTAACAGCAGATTCTATGAGTCAAGGAGAGAATGGATGGGGAAACGGCATTTTATGCTAGCATTTGAAGAGTATGGATTTAGCAATAAATTTCAAATAATCAGAATCTCTTTTAAAGTACATAACGCCATAAATGGTTTTTTAGTCGAGAATGTATTGCCTGGCTTCGGCAATACATTTACAAATATATTTACTTACTCTTCAGTCTCATGTGTTAAGTTCTTTTATACTGTTGTCAATCACATTTTTTTTCAAAGTTCATTGTTCTGGATTTTGATGTGGTTGTGGGATGCATATTCTCTCTCCCCAGTCCATGTGATATTCAAGGACAAATATGTACATTAATAAGCCAATATTTTCGTTATAGGAGCCCTCTGCTGTTGATATCACTATCAATATTTCCGCCGACATGACAATTACTAACAACCATTTTACCATGGATATAGATAGAATATTGTTACATACTCCGACATTTATGCAAAATCAAATTATAGAATTATACCGATACTGATTCAACCTTGTTGATATTTAGGGAGGATTATTACCTACCATGGCTTCCGGTGGTTTTGTGGATAACTTGTGTGTTTCTACTTTTACTTATAGTGTGTGGCGGCTAGTGGTTTTGCGTGAATTGTTTGTGTTATTCTCCTTGTTTTATTGAAAAATTTGTCTTATTCGCACATGTCTGTATGGATAACGTAAGAAAATAGGTATGTTCACCTCTTATTTGCTTTCTCAAAAGCTTAGTTATTCTAATTTTGACTCTGGTGTACGTAATATGATATCTTTTTTCTTTCTTCAGTGTGATACTGTCATCGGTTGCTTCGACTATTTCCGGATCAGTGGCTTTTCATGTTAAATTTTTTTGTAGAATCACGGATACTTTTGGTCTCGCAATTTCCCTTTTTTCATTCTTTAAAATATTATTTGATACATTTCATTCAATTCTGTGCAAATATGCATATTCGCAGTCCTGCCTCTGGTATGTACAAAATTTACCGTCCAGCCATCGGGGAGTCAATCAGGTGCGTAAAAACAGTCACCAAATTCATTTAATTGCTTTATCTTATGCGTCATTTTGATTTCAATTCTATGTCAGAGAGATGCCTCTTTCAGAGTTGAAAAACAAGTACAAAAAAGTTACTTCTTTAGAGAGGGCACGGCGGGGTTGGGAAGGTGAATATGAAGCTTCAAATAACCAGGTAATTCATTTATAGCTACACGAAATTTCTACAGTTGATGTGGATTTTCCTTCTAGTTATGAAATGGCGATGTTCGCAAAAGTAGAGTAGAGTAAGGGAATTTTCATTTATGTGTATACAATATTGTTGAAACTAATATCATAAACATGTGTTGGTGCATCTGCAGCACACTGTTTTTCTTACGCACGCTGTCATATATTTCGGAGAGAAGTGTGGTGTCATTTTCCTTTTTTCTCACAGAAATTATCAGAAATACCGGTAGATTGTTCCATTCCATCTGTTATAACGAGTTCACTTTACCTTCCCATTGGCATCTGTACACTAAGCAATAATATCTATGGACAGAAGTGTGGTGTCATTTCCCTTTAACTTCTGTTCTTAATGTTTCAATATCAAATATCTAACGTAGCTCAATCCTTTTGTTTGGGCATGCCATGTCAGTGCTTAGGTTTCAACGATCAATAATATTTGCTTTTGCAGTGTATGCATGGCCAGAACTGCAAGGCCAGCAGCTTCTGCACCGTTGGGCGAAGGATACAGGAAGTCAACGTCTTGGGTGGTCTCATTCTTCCCGTCTGGGGAAGTATTGAAAAAGCTCTGTCCAAACAGGTCAGGCCGCTCTTTAATTTCAATGATGTGGACCTAATTGTTTCCTTCATGGAAAAATCATTGAGTTTTGAGTTTTTATTTTTCATTTTCATTTCATTTGAAGCATTTACGGTAAATATCTCAACACGATTCCTTGCCTGAATGTTGAAACTTGGACGCCTTTAATTAACAGCTTCGCCGAAGTCATAGGCGCATCCGTGTTGTCTGCATAGAGACCACATTGAATAATCAGCGGATTGTTGGGGTTCATATACCAAATGCAGCTGTCGAATCAGTGCTCCAAGGTGTGATATTTTCTCCATCATTCTTTAATGTGTTTTTTCTTATGGGGAAAAACATTTACTGCATATATTTGTTTATAGAGATGTTATATATATATCTGAAACCATGCTTGTATGTTTATGGTTGCTTTGAGTTTCATGGCTATGAAATCATATTAAACACAGTCTTTTTTCTCCATCCCTTCTGTGGCAGATCTGCCCTGGGTTCAGGACGTTGAAGAAGAGTGAAGCCCAACTATATATTGATATAAACAGAATCGCATTATTTTGTGACATATTATCATTTTTTGTCTATGTTTAAGTGGTCTGTGGTCGTCATTAAGCAGCCATACTTTTCATAAATATACCTTCTCTGCATATGTATGTTGCTGCACTATTGACTTCCACCGCCTATTTTGCAATATGGTTGGTATCATTCTCCATATTCTGTTGTTTGACCCCTTCGTCTCCATTGATTCATTTATGATATCCTCGATGGGTTTAATTAACTATTCATCCCGAATGTTTATATTTTTAAATATATTTTGAAATTAAAATATTATCACAAGAACAAATCCGACCAATTGAGAATTATTGAAAGCAATAACGACTCCATGCACAAATCCGACCATCACATCACCATTCATCATCCACGGCGGTTCGCAAAGTTGCAGTTCAATCTAACCTCACCGAGCCGACTGTTCCCGACAATCACGTTAACATTCCCGAGATTCACCATAGAAACCGCAAACTGGCTCATGAAGATCTCCGGCTGGGAACCCATCATGCCCACCACTGCGCTCGTACGAGGATCCGAAAACAGCTGCTGGTCCGTCGACAGCAGCCCCATCTTCTTCCCAAGGTTCGTGTAATAAGCCACGTCGAACACCTTAGGCGTAGTCCCGTCGAGGTATACCGTAGCATTAACCGACGACCCGCACTGTCTCCTCAACGAGCTTGCATAACTCGGGTTCATTGAAGGGTCGGGTTTTCTCGTATTGCCGAAATTGTACAGCCTGTTGTTTGAAATATATATATTTGTAATGTATGTAAGTAAATATAACACTGCATTTCATTACAACCTACCTGTCCGAGATTGAAACGCAGGTGCACCTCCCGATCGTGTGGGCCCCGGACAGCACGGCGAGGTCGACGAAGTTGAGCCCGAGCTTTGAGAAGAAGTTGATCAGCTGGGTTACGTTTTCCCGGCCCTGCGGGACGGCTAGGGCTTCGCTGGCGAGGGAGACTTTCCCGTCCTTGCGGCCGAAGGGGACCTCCCAGAAGGGCCCGCCTGCGAGCACGGTGGCGTCGCGGGCGGCCGCGGTGAGGATGTCGGCGCACGACACCGTCCTGGGGCATTGCCTCTCGACTTCTGCTTTGATGGCTTGGATCAGGTCGAACCCACGCAGGCTTCGGCTGGGTGGCGCGCTCCGTTCGCTGCCGCGGTAGTTCAGGAGGATCGAGCCGTCGCAGCCCTGCGTTGGTGGAAATAAGATAATCGACCAATGATAAGATAACTGATTATATATTGACAAAAACCATTTCAACTATATTCTTGGTAATAATTCAAACACACAGTTTTCTACTTCTAGCTAGTTTTAATGAGCTCTTTCAACATACTCAACTCAAATATGAATATTGTATGACTACATACAATATCAATAGTAGTGAAGAAAGAAGTCACTCACCCTAACCGCGCAATCGTGGAAATGAAGACGAATGATGCTCGGAGCCATCGTCGGGTCCGTTTGAACCCAAGCATTCACCTTTTCTTGGACAATGCTTTCGAGGTTCGGGCACGTCCGATGGTAATAAGTCGGGGATAGAAAAGCCGACGCCGGCGTAGCGACATTTACCACAACAACAACATGGAAACTAATTAGAGCAATAGCGAGAACAAACCAACTCATATTAATTATTTTTTTTATTTTTTTTATCTTAATTTTTATCTCTTGCATGAATGTGTGTTTATGTTTGTTATTTATACGTTGGTGAAATGAAATGGATACTGCGAAGACGTGTGTAGCACAAATTAAAGGTGTCGCCTCCATGTCTTTTTAAGGTCAATTTGTATGAGTAGAATCCCTTTATTATTCTTCTTGATGTTTATACTAATTGCAATAATGATATAAATTGGAGCACAAAGACCTCTATATCAACCTTCTGGTGAAGGCTTACTCTTAAGTCCTACTAATTGTTATTTCTAAAAAGAAAAAAAAAAAAAAGAAAAGAAAAACACTAACTCTGATCTACGGCAATGTTGTAAAATTCGTTAGCGCTAGTCGAGCTAGGCGCTTTCTAGGTGAAAATTTGACGATATACCCATTTTTCATTATTTTTTCTATATATCAAATATGCTAACATTATACTAATTAAATGTATCAAAATATTCTAAATAAATAATGTTTATTACAACAAAAATAATATTAGTATAAATAATTTTATTTTGTGTATTTATTATTCACAAAAAAAAAAAATGAATCAATTAATTCGATGATGGGCCGCCTATGCCGATTTTTACAACAAGATCTATTAGCAATAAAAATGGGCCGAATGGGCTTTGGATATTAGGCCCGCAGGTCTATTGGGCCTACAAAAAATATAAAACATATAAAATATAATCGCTAGAAGGAGGGCTTGAACCTCCGACCTTGTGGTTAACAGCCACACGCTCTAACCAACTGAGCTATTCCAGCTTATATGAACTCCTACGCCTAAGCAGTAAATTATAAACATAAATATAAAAAAGATAGATACCGTGGGTCACGCGCCCGACCCGTCCTCGGTGCGGAATATAAAAGCCCGATGAAACGGAAAAACGCGAAGAATCAAAATGAAAACACGACATGCACGAAAAGTCCACTTGTTCTAGAAAGGAACGCTCACATCACTTTTTAACATCGTCGCCAAGCCAAAAATTAAAACCCCCTTTCCCAATAATCGGTCATCGATTCAATCGCTAGTAGCTGAAACGCATAATCATACACTCAGTATAGTTCGTAGGAAGAGGCTAGCTTCCGTTGGAATCGGCTATGGAACGAGGTTTTCCTCCGGCCGATCCGCAGGGGAATCCGGGGACGGAGCAGAGAGCTGCCGGAGTCGGAATCCTGCTTCAGATTATGATGCTTGTTCTTTCGTTTGTTCTCGGACACGTGCTTCGTCGTCATCGTTTCTATTATCTACCTGAAGCCAGTGCTTCTCTTTTGATCGGTTTGTTATCTTTCACGTATTGTTGATAGGTTGTGACTGATGGTTATGCTTCTTCGGTTTTAATGGAAGTGTACTTTTTTTGTTTTTGTTTTTGTTTTTTTTTTCTGTGCAGGTTTGTTAGTAGGTGCGCTGGCTAATATTTCCAATACCGAGACTAGCATTAGGTTTGTCATCTTTGTTATGGTTTTGACGAGGACTGCGATTTTTTTTGTGCTGGAATCCTGCTGTGGTTTTTGATTGACGGAATGCTGTATTTGATTTTGTTGTTCTTTTTTTCCTATCTTTTTTTTTTTTTCGTTTTTGCAGGTCATGGTTCAACTTTCACGAAGAATTTTTCTTTTTGTTTCTGTTGCCACCGATTATATTATATCCTTTTGCGGTTATTTGTTTACTTTTTTTCTTTTTTACTGTACATGCGAGCCTCAACTTGTGTTTAGTATTTCCTTGACTCGATATGGCGCTCACTCAATCAGGATTCAGCCTGCAACCTGTGAGTGCTTCTACTTCTTATAGATTTTCTAGAAAATGTTTCGAAGATTTTGCAAGAGGAAAATTAAGACTTCTATCTATTCATGATGAAGCTGTCAACTTATCGAATATGTTCGGATTCTGTCCTCAAATAAAGCTTGACTATGAGTTAACATTCCTTTTATTTCCACCTATGCTCACCTGCATTTTAAAATTGAAATGCAGAAGTCGTTATTTCCTAACCTTTTTTTAATTGATTTTTTCGTTACTTCTGGAGCACGATTGATATTTTCTTCATTTGATTTGCAGAAACCGTTCTTTTCTAATTTTGGCGCCATTGTTATGTTTGCGATTTTGGGAACTTTTATCTCTTCAATTGTCACCGGCGTTTTAGTGTGAGCATAATTCCTATTCGTATGTTAAGTTTTTCAACCAATGTTAGCATATTTCTGGCTTAGGCCATGAATGATTATATATTGCAGATATCTCGGTGGACTGACGTTTCTTATGTACAAGCTTCCGTTTGTTGAGTGTCTGATGTTTGGCGCTCTCATCTCCGCGACAGATCCTGTCACTGTCTTGTCTATATTTCAGGTATGGTATTTTTAGACTTGTGGTTATTGAGAGTATAAAGCTGGGTTTCACTTTTGTTGAGAACTTTTGTGAAGCAACAAGATAAGTTACTGAAGTTCTGCAACTGGAAACTCTGCCAAGGACCACCCTTTTTAAGCCAGAGTTACTTAGAATTGCACGTTGTAATGCTAATGTCCCTGAATCCTGGAGTAATGACCAGCCCAATTTGGCATTTTGATTGAATGATGACTGCTTGAGAAAATGATGTTGTCCACTAGTATTTTTATTCAAAAGCTTTGTCGGGGTTGCAGCTTACAGCTTGTGTCTTGTTGATATCCAATTTTTTCTGTTGTTATTTGGGAGGCTTATTTTGTTAAATTTTGTTTGCTTTTCAAGGCAGATAGTCTTTCCCTGCATCATTAGAATATAATATAAAATGACTTGAAACTGGTACGATTTCCAGGAGCTTGGTACAGATGTTAACCTGTATGCTTTAGTCTTTGGCGAATCAGTGCTTAATGATGCAGTAAGTTTCTAGTAGTTTTATTCTACTCCTCCTTGGGAATTGAGGAACAAAATTGTGAATATTCATCATTTTGTGGTTTACTTCACTTTCTTTGGGTTCATTTATTGGTTCGCTGTTGAAGATGGCGATTTCGTTGTACAGGTTAGTCATTTTACTTCTTTTCGTCCTGTTCAAAATGAATTGTTAGTATAAAGATTGCTGATTTTTTCAATACAATCTTAGGACAATGTCATTAGTGAAGAACCATATGTCCTCCGACCAAAGTTTTTTTATGATCGTGGTTAGATTTCTCGAGACCTTTGTTGGCTCCATGTCGGCAGGTTAGTTGCTGGAAGTTAAAAGTGGTTGAACTGGTCCATGTCTCAGATTCAATGTTGAATTTTAATCATCTTATTGAAGTGCAAGTTTCATTCAGCATAATGTTTTTAACTTGTCATTTTAAGTTTATCATGTTTCCTCCATTATAATGCAGCTTGATTAGTGCTACCTAAGTTGGGTTTTAACGTAGATGAATTACATATTACAGTTATTTCCTTGGAAAGTTAAGGCTTAGTTTGGCGGGCACCATCATTGATGTAAAATCTCAATAAAAGAATAAGTATCGCACATTATAGACAAGTTTAGTGATTTATCAATGATGGAATTAGAATATATGGACTCAACATGATGTTTCTGAACTAACATCATTTACTTTATTTTTAATAACTTTTCCGGTTTATTTGCTTATTTTACTCTAAATAGAACCTATATCCAACAGATTACTGATACTTTTTGTTTGTTGCAATAATTCTTATCCCTACACAAGGGGAAAACTTGATAGCTGATCGAACTCACTCAATGTGCAGGGGTCGGAGTTGGATTCACTTCAGCTTTGATATCCTTTTTAGTAGTTTCCCTGCAATATCATTTTTGATATGGTTTTTAAATATGTAGTATATCTTGTGATGCCTTAACTCCTCAAACCTCTTTAAGTATGCTGGTTTGGATATTGACAAGTAAGTATGCATTTAAATTTGAAGCATTTATTTTAAAGCTACAGATTAGTTATGTTCTTTGCAATATTTTGTGCAGCCTCCAAAATTTGGAAAGCTGCCTGTTTGTTCTTTTCCCATATTTCTCGTAAGATGTTCGTTTAGCTGTTCACTACTATTTTTTAGGATCAATAGTTTTTTAGCTATGTGATCTCTCATGTGATTTTATTTGTCTGTGTTTGTTATATATAATCTTCAACATTGTCTAGGTATATGTTGGCTGAAGGGCTTGGCCTATCAGGCATTGTTTCAATATTATTCACTGGAATAGTAAGTAGAACGCATTTGATTTTTGACCTTGTATTCTCCATTTTGTACTATTTTGAAAGATCCTGTTTGTTAATGTTTCAGGTCATGAAGCACTACGCTTTCTCAAACTTGTCAGATAGTTCTCAGAAATTTGTGTCTGCATTTTTTCATCTAATATCATCGTTAGCAGAGACATTTGTGTAAGCAACTTTTAAATAATTTATGTTTTGTATTCTCTGTTGCAACTTCTGTTTTCATCATTACATATATTTATCTATCCTGCAGATTCATATACATGGGATTCGACATTGCCATAGAAAAGCATAGCTGGTCTCATGTTGGATTTATCTTTTTCTCGATTGTATCCTCCTCAAGTTGTTGGGTTTTGATTTGCTCTTTTTACTTTTTCTTCTGAGATCAACTGTTATTTTCCTTAACTTATTCCGAATTAAATCAGTTGTTCATCGGCGTTGCAAGGTATGCAACAAGTTTCAGGTTTTCCGTATAGTTGCTTCGTATTTCGCCAATCTGACAGGGTTTTCTATATTTTTTCTTTTTTTCTTCCCATGAAGAGCTGCGAACGTATTCTCGTGTGCTTATCTGGTGAATCTGGCTCGTCCAGTGAATAGGAAGATTCCTATGAAGCATCAGAAAGCACTTTGGTATAGTGGTGGGTGGATGGGAATCTCATAAACTATTAAAAATTCCTTATTTTTCTTTACTAGGTATATTATCTTACGATGCTAAATATCGTAGGGCTCCGAGGCGCTATGGCTTTTGCATTAGCATTGCAATCAGTTCATGATCTTCCCGAGGGTCATGGCCAGACTATATTCACAGCCACCACTGCAATAGTTGTCTTGACCGTAAGATTTTGTTACATTTCCTATGCAGCATCTTCAAATATGCTTGTCCTTGTTTGTCTGCTGTATTTTTTTCATAAGCAACTACTGCACTTGTTAAATTTGTATCTTTTAACTGTTCCCTTTGATGGGCTTCATAGCGTGCACTCTTAGTCGGGATGACATTTTCTCTTTACAATTAAGGTCTTGCTTATCGGAGGATCAACGGGAACTATGTTGGAAGCTTTACAAGTCGTAGGCGATGCGCGAGACGAGAACCATGAGGTTATTTTCATTCAACTTAAAACCAATTCTCCATATTGCAACCTTTATAATGGTGCGGTGAAAAAGCTTGAGTTTGAATTATCTAACAAACATAAATTTACTACTCTTTTGAATCTCAGAGTCTTGAATCAAACAATGGCTATACAGCTCCTACGTATGAGGATGGATCATCTTCTGGAAATCGGTTGAAGATGAAACTTAAGGAGCTTCACAAGAGGTGCGTATTTTTCATTTTTCGATATTTTCATTTCTGCAATTTTCATCAATCACTTACTATCATGTCGTGGTATCCTTCTGCAGCACGCCGTCTTTTACTGCACTAGATAAGAACTTCCTAACTCCCTTTTTTACGACTCAGAGTGGTGATGAAGACGATCGCGGTAATATTAACAACTAACTTATTTTGTTATAATAGCATTATTCTCATGTAGCAGTCATAGTCTTAGACTTACCATGAACCACTTTTTCTTGATTGTTCAATTGAATGTACAGTGGAGCTTTTCGGCGAGCCACGAAGGAGCGATTATCCTCGCTGACACAATCAAACTGACTTGCAGCAAATGGTAGTTATTAGACTGGTGTACAGTGGTGATATATACGCCTGTGAATTTGAGAATTCTTCATATAAACTTATATTTCTATATTAATAATTGCAGCACTTGTTGAATTTAGGGATCAAGTAGAACTAAAGGCAATTTATACATATCAAAGCTGATGTTAAAGCATTACCAAGGCTAATAATATACCTCAACTTAAGTATGCTTGACATGATCCTAGTAAAACAGAACTACATCTCTGAGCAACCTAGCCAAAGCACTCAATGACGAGACTGCTTAGACAAGGCCGTCTTGATAAGGCGTGTTCGAGCCCGACTCTAATATGGAACGAGGCAGCTCTGGCTTAACAAAAGCGACTTCGTCACTAGTTCGTCGTCTTTTCCCCGACCGTTGGTTACCATGGCTCTCAAATGAAGAGATACGACTTCCAGAGTCAGGAGTTAATGGCTCGTAATCGATTCACCGCCCGAAGGGCTTTTGACGTTGGCGAGTTCTTTGGATGGGTCGGCCTTATTATCAGATGCAGAGAGAACGCCGCTGATGCGCTGCTGTTCTTCGATTATCTTCTTCAGGTAGTTTCCTTGGGCTTCTAGAAGCTGTCTTTGCACCTGTGTAAGATAAACAATATAGGATTTCATTTCAAATAGTTCTAAATTGAAATCAAGGAGATGTCTTGCAGAAAGCACAAGGAGTTTTCGAACTGATTCACCTAACTATATATCGAAGGAGCAGCATACCTCCAATTGCTCGTGCAGACGCTTTTGAACCTCCATCTGTAGCTTCAGTGCTTCATTTATCTGCATTCCGCTGCATGTGCAGATTCAAATGGACAACTTAGTATTGGTAGTAATACGACGAGCATGGAGAGTTCAAGAACACCACTTGTTATCGAGAGGTTAAGCAGCACGCATTGCTCAAGATTTTGGAAGAAATTTATAAGCACAAGGGTGATGTTTTTAACAGCAGCGAGACACGGCGGACCCGCCCACTAATGAGAGACATGACCGAACCCAATGAAAGATAAGTAGATGCCACTTACGATGAACCTTCCAAGCTGGAAAGCATATCTCCATATTCTTTCTTTTCAGCTTGCTTACCACCTAATTCAACAGGGTAATGTAATGGTGGTAAGTATCTACACTAAAGGGTACTTAGAAACTGTATTATAGTGGTATGTATTGTATGTACATCACAAGTGTATGTATAACCTACCATCTGAGGAAGAAGAATCTGGAAGATACTTGGAAAGCCTGTACTTCTGTAGCAGTTGAGGAAATAGGATTAGTGCAAAACTTTTACTATAAAGAGAATCACATTGAAATGAAACAGAAGCTTCAGCTCACACCTGCAAGTGACTTTTGACATGGTAAATCGTTAGATCTTCAACTCCCATAACCCGAAGAACTCCTTTAGGAGTAGCTCCTGAAATTTGGCAAAAACTCATCATAACCTATTAGGTGTGATTAAGAACATTCATGCCAAGAATGAAAAATAAGAGCAGAACAGAAAAGGAGTGCTATCAGCCGAGTTGCTTATGTTATCTATCATCAAAAGCGATAAGAACTTACTATCCGGGCCACCAAGTTGCGCCACGGCATCGACAAAACGTTGGTGGAGCTCATTCGTCCAACGAAGCCGTTGCTTTGAGGCCAAATTTGAACCGCTGTTCCCGACGCTAGGATCCATTGTGTCGACGCTGTTCCCGACGCTATGAAGTAAGCTCGAGCTAGTTGCATCCTTGTGCTTCTTATACACATCTCATTTATCTATCAATGGAAATAGTATATGCAAACATATCAAACTATGCCAACCAAGATTGTGCAACTGCATGAACAATTGCAGAAAGGTTAGTTGGATGTAGCAATTTAACAGTCCCCTAAGAACAAATTACTTTCAACAAAATTAAGGATAGAATGATTGCAATGTCATAAAAGGCAAATCTTTGACCGAAATTCAAGAACCCTCGAAGCAGACTAAAGAAATTAGTATCAAGCTAAACAAACAACACCAAGAAGAGCGATATCCATACGTACACAGCAGAACTGTGAAATTTTTCCACTTAAACTTCAAAGCAAAGTACCAATCAGTCTCGCAAATGATTCTAGCTTTCAGTGACGTATGGCAAGGGATAACTGCAACGAGCTGACGAAATTCAAGGAGTTGACTGTTGGGCGGCTCTTTGCTTGCTTTTTTCTGCAACAAAACTGTCGCTGGAGTTTTTAGCTATGAGCATTAAAGTATCCTCTTTTATTCTTGTTATGCCTTGAAGCTCAATGCTTTCGAAATGCATTTCTTCATTAATGTTTTAGTAATGTTATTTCCTTTTCTTTCTAAATATATGTGGAGCAAATTTTCTTACCAGTATGTAATGTATTAATTTCTCTGTTTTTTTTGTAACGTTCTAAATGAAGAAATTCAAAGATGATACAATGCAATGGCCCACATGCAAAGGATATGCAATGCACGTTACCTCTATTTGTTTGTTTTATCTTTCTTCTTCAAAGATTCGTCTTTTAATTTGTATATTTTCCATCATCCACTTCAAATTCTATTACCTTCTCTGCTTTAGACAAATCCAAGAAAAGAAAAATGATGTGATAATAATCCAATGCAACAAAAATCAATAATCCAATGAACAAATCAAGAAAATCTAAATTCCTATCTATAACAACCATTCAAACGCTTAGCCCATCTCCTCGCCATGAACGTATCATGATACTCCCACGTCTCCGCCATGCTCATCCTTCCACCACCGCCGGCAGAAGAAACACAAACAGAATTCACATCCTCTTCCCCTCCCTCCTCAAGCCCGACAACAGCTTCGCCCGCCCGAACACACCCCTCGTCTCCATCGTCAACGTACCTATACCCGACGCAAACCGGGCCGGGCCCGTCAAGGTCCAGCGGAACGTTCCTCTCCTCGCCGCCCCTCAGCTCTCCAATCCCAAAAACCCTCGAACCACCCCCGACCGTCACCTCCACGTTCTTCACTACCCTGCCGACCGCCCTAGCGAGGACATCCTTGAACCCATTAGACGCCCCGAACCCATAGCTCACGTCGAACCGCCGGATCGAAACCGCAGCCCCCACGTCGAACTGACGGTAGGACGACCTCGAGGGGTTGTCCGTCAGGAGCAGGATGGACGACCTAGGGTTCTTGTGGAGGCGGTCCTCGATGATCTTGACCCCCTTCCTGAGCCCCTCCATGGGGTCGGCGTGGCCTGCGTAGAACAGCCGGTCGATGACTTGCAGAGCAGCTCTCTTACCGTACGAGGCCATGCGTCTCAGCGGGAGCGCGCGAGAGGCCGAGGACGACGACGAGCACGTCACTATGGCCAGGCGATCGGTCGGTTCGAGAGAGAACACGGCTAGGGCCATGGCCTGCTTCATGAGCCGGAGGTGCGGACCGTCGGTGCTCGCCACTAGGACCAGGTCGATCGGAGGTCGGTCCGACAGTTTTACGTTGAGGTACGTCCGACGACGACGACCATCAGGACCGCCGAAATCTCGGGGCGGGCAGATACTACGTTTGTTAGGCCTGCAAGAAGAAAGGGTCAAGAGAGCGAAACTGAGGCGGCGGGTCGGGCCGGGGGAGGAGAGGGATGGATCCAATGGGTCGTCGTCGTCGTAGCGGGCGGAGCGTAGGACGGACCGCCTGTGGAACCGCGAGCTGGCGATGGAGTCGTCGAGGATTTTTAGGACGGGGTCGACCTTGTTGCAGGGATTAAGGTTGCGGGGAAGCTGAGTCCAACGGGCCCGACAGATCGGGCAAGTGATGCTGCCGTGCTGGACGTTGGACGAAATGCAGGCGAAGTGGAAGGCGTGGGAGCACTGGGCCGTGAATATGGCTTGGCCCGGGCTCGGGCTGGTGTTCGACCCGTAGTTCAACGGCTCGAGGCATATGGTGCATAGATTCTGAGGACAAACACACACACACACACACTTTCCAATCATTTTCTATGATCTATTTTTTCATTACATATTATATGTCGGAGATGAAGCGGCATATAATACCTTGTTGGAAGACTGTGTGTTGCTTTGATGAGGCTCTGTTTCTGAGGAGGAGACCTTATTCTTCTTCGTCTTCTTCTTCAGATCGGATGAAGCCTGAGTGAGCCCAAGAAAGAACATTCATCAAGAAATTTCTTGGATTTCCAACATTTTATCAGACAGACCATTAAAACAAAAAAAAAGAAGATTGATGATCTTAAAGGCAGATTCGTTTTTAAACAGAATTTTGAGATGGAAATGAAGCGTGTTTAATAAAGTCAATTAACTACATTGATTTATGAACAATGTGGTTGTCTCTATTCTCTATCTGAGAACTTAAGTTGAGAGAGAGAGAGAGAGAGAGAGTTATTACATTGGGGTCAAGAGGAACATGTGCCTGGCTGGGTTGCTGTCTGCGGCAGAAAGAGGCACAACATGTCGGCAAGAAAAATTTCCTCGCCGCTTCTTTCCACTTGTTCGACGACGCGCCACCACTTGCGCCACCCATCTCCACCTCCTCCGAGCTATGTAGTGTTCTGATTCTCCCAAAGTCCGCACAGATGAAGTTACCTTCTGATCGAGCTGAAGAGACGCAGAAAAAAGCTTCCGACGCTCTCTCTCTCTCTCTTATGATTGAGAGAGATTGATGGGCGCATACAATCTTTTGTCTGTATTTATTCACTTATATGTAAGAAGGCTACAGTCATTAAGATAGATTGTGTATTTACTTTATTTTACCTTTTTCTTTTTACATAATATACCCTTTATATTATTTTATTTTATTTTATTAACTTCAATTATCCTTTTTTTTTTCTTCAAATGTTATGTATTTTAAACAATGAATCAGTTCTATAATGATTATTTTGGTCATGCCCGCTCCATTTGCAACTTTATGTATACATACGATACGACTCAATCATACAGAAAAAGCAAAAGCATAAATCGCAGTATGCGCATGATATTATATATATATATATATATATATACATTTTGTTTGATAATTGAGTTGAGGCATATTAAGATAGATAAATAAAGACTAGGCAATAATGCCTTTTATCAAGAAACCCCCTTTTCCCTTTTTTTTCTTTTTTCTCATCGTTTTAACTGACAAACGGTTCCCTTAGAAGAAAGAAAATGACAAAAGATCCTCGCTTGTTTTATGCTTCCCTGCTAACGATGTAAACTTAAACTAAATCAAATCTTGTACTTTGACCGAGTCAACGCTTGTTTAGTTCTACTAGAAAAAGTGGTGAGATTTGGTGTCAGTTTGAACCCATCTTTTTGTCGTCCTATAAATCCTCCTCGAAGTTTTGAACTTTAATTAAATTACTTGGAATAAATTATCATCTATATGTGTGTTGTTATGTCGTGGGTTCATTCTGTAATAATTTCTTGTGTATTGTCTTTTCTCATAGCTTTAATTTAAACTGTGAGATAACAAGCCCACCATCTCATATAGTACGTACGACGATGAAGAAACACAGTTGCAGCAGATATAAAAGAGTTCGGAAAACCACAAGAACACAGACATGAGTTTATTTATCATTACATATAAGATATATATAGATAGACGACAAATAATTAGTCGTCTTGCAGTTTCTTTCTTCACTTGCTTAGCAGCAAACTTTGAGACATTTCCACGTCCATGTCGGGCCGGACATATCCCAGAGACAGCAACGACAACCTTATAAAAGCACAAACAAGAAAAAGTCAATATATACGAAGAGTGAGAGCCGACGAGTTTCTACGGCAGTGATGAACTACGAACTAACCTTGAGGATAAACAACTTTCTCATGAGCTGCTGCTGGCTCGGCGGCGTAAGAAGAAGTTACAAGGCAAGCAGCCACTATCAGTAGCAGCAGCAGCCATGCTAGAGTGATGATCAGACAAGATGATTGCTGTCTCCTCGACATTTCTTTTCTTTTTGGTGGTAATAATAAGACTTTGATTCAATTGCTGAGTACTGATTTGTGCTTACGACCCCTCTTTATAATGAAACCATAGCATGCAAAATGTACAGGAAGAAGATCCCATCCCATCCCCCACTAGCTTAGCTGTTAGCTGCCTTCTTTGACTAAAACGCTCAAAGGAAGTCTTCCACTTGAGTCAACCTTTTTCTTTCATGCTTATCTTCGAGGGACTTGTTTATCATAATTGTTGGATGAGTATTGGGCCTAAGAGCTAAAAGGACCAATGAGTATTGGATCGAATTGTTAGATGGGCTATGAGGCCCAATATAAATGGGCCGGGTCTTTATGGAAATTCGGTTCAACTTTTGTCCTACTACTGACTAGCCTAGGCGTGGGACCCACTTGCTCTTAAAGCGAGGGAGGCCATGTGGAATAATAAATAATGAATTCGGAAATTGTTCAACGCTACAGTTTACACCTTTTCGCTTTTTGCCTTATCCAAACACGCACTGAAACACGCACGCACAAAACCTCAGCTTAGCGCGGCCTTTTGCTTCGCTTTGATCGTCGATCGTCTGGTGAAAAAACTCGCGAATAGATATATTTTCTGAGCTTCTGCATCTGGTTTTGGGTGCCATCACCTTCTTCGAGTACAAGTAAGTGTTTATCGTAGCAAGTTACTTCGATTTTTCTTAGTTACGATTGAGGTGTTATCTTTTGCTGTACGGGATATTGATCGTTTTCTTAATTTGTTCATCGGATTTTTCCGAGCAATTTTTTCGTCTACCTGAGCTGAAAATAAACTGTGTTTTCCGATTTGTAATATATCTGACGGGGATGATCATGTCTCATGTTGAAATGAAACCTACTGTGGTTTCATTAGTTTTGTCAGATGTATATCTTATTAATTAGGCTGGTTGTGATCAGATATGTTATATTCGTATATGGTTACTCTGATAGTTAATCAATTAATGCAAAATATCTGGATTTCTGCAGAATTCTGGTGAATAAAATGGGTCGAATATGTGATTTCTGTGGCGAGCAAAGATCATTGGTATACTGTAAATCTGACAACGCCTGCTTATGCTTATCTTGTGATCGCAACATTCATGCCGCCAACGCTCTTTCTAAACGCCACACGAGGACCCTAGTGTGCGAACGGTGTCATTTAGAGCCAGCTTTGTTTAGATTTATCGAAGAAAAGGTTTCAATTTGTCCGAATTGTGATAGCTCTGCTAATGATAGTGATGCTGCTTCAGCTAGTAAACATGAGAGGCTTGCAATCAATTCTTATTCTGGTTGCCCATCTGCATCTGAGTTTTCAAAAATGTGGTCCTTCTTTTACGGTGCTCAGTGTAAGTCAAATGAAGTTCTTGGACTGGTTTTGAATGCTCTTGAAGACGGAGATGAAGAGGTAGCTTCTGATGTTGAACAGTTTTATGGAAGCGGATCCTTAAATCCTCTTGGTGAAAAGGTAATAATCTTTTTTCTAGCATGAACAATATTCAACGTGAACGTATTTACAATTCAATTGGAAGCTTCCTAAGGTCAGTGTACCAGCAGCATTGTAGGGGAAAAGGTCACTCATTTCATTTTTTTTTTTCACAAAAAAGTTTCAAGGTCGCTATGAAAAAACGTCACCCTCTGATTTGTCGACTTTGTCTAATATAACTCTTCATTGTTTCTTTCTTTCAGTTGTTCAGTTTTATTTCTTTTCAGAAATTTTACTAATCTAGAAAAGGTTTTTAACTGAATGAGTAATACTACCATTATTCACTTCCAAAAAGCTAATAAAAGCAGCATTTGAGTTATCCGTAATAGGTCCGATTCCCCTGCATACATTCTCTTTTGACTGTAGCTGTTGGTCAACTGGACGGTGGAGGCCAAGAAGGTATGTAACTAATATGTGTTGGATGAAAGGAAGGTATGTAACCTAACCATGTTCTGTACCATGCCTAGTGTAGCCTCCTTTTATCTCTTATTATTTGTCTCTTTCTTTCTTTGATTTTTCCTGACCAGTGACCACTATGGCAAAACATGTATTGAACGTATTCTTTAAATCTTAATGATGCCATTATATACCTAAATCCAAAAAGCGGTCGTTTCCTAAGATATCCACACTATATGTCCTTAACATGTGACTGTAAATGGATTGGATATCATAAAGTTTCTTGGTTAGTTACGGTACATTATCACATCATCTGTTCCCGACCTCGTGTATGCCCATTTGAATGTCATAAAGGTGAGGATAATAACATGCTTGCACTTTTAGATATTTATCCGCATATTTAATACCTTGCCTCACTTTCTCCACTGTAACGTCTCATTTTAATCACGACTTCTTACAGAGAAATTAATTTAACCGAGGAATCTTGGTCATGTTGGTGCAGGCATGTTCATCAAGAACAAAGCATGTTGGATCTATTCATGGTACTCTATATGAGGATGCTGAAGCCTCTGACATAGAGGACTATGAAGCGTTTTTCGATGAAACCATTTACGGTGGTATAGACAGCTTGTTCGAAAGGGCTAACACACATGGTACCGGATGCTACGATGATGGTGTTAAAATGGAAGAGGTTTGTTTGTATTACAACAGCATCTTATGTTTACTGTCTGGTCTTCATGGACCTCGTTCCTTTTCTGAGAACCCGCTGTTAGCATTTTGGTCTGTAAAATGCGACGCGAAAGAAAAGGAGAATAGTACCTTGGAAAGCCCTAAGTTCTATAACGTGAATGTAACAATCTGCAATTCAATTTACAATCAGTTTTGGCAACTTTTTCCAATATATTGCAGGGTTCAAGCCCTAAAGGTGAAAGGCCTCAGCCAGAATGTAGCAATCCAGTCTCTGCAGACTCCGTTACAAGCTGCGAACCCGATGCCGAGAATTCCTTGCTAAGGCATGCTCAGCCCTCTTTCACGGTACGTATTCCAAGCTTAAACGAGGGTAATGAGATCAACACTAGAGATCAGAAGACTTGTGAAGGATATCCATTGCCCATACCAGAGGAGCATCCATCTTCCCTCGTTTATTCCCAGAGTCAGCTGCAATCCCACACCAGGAATGGTGCAGTCTTGCGATATCGGGAGAAGAAGAAGTCGCGCAAGTAAGTAGAGTTTTATTATATCAGCTTTCACTAAACTTTGGTCTGTTACGTTAAACCTCAACAAATAATATATCTGCTATGTGAACAAACAGGTTTGACAAAAAGATCAGATACACCTCGCGCAAGACGAGGGCTGATGTTAGGAAGCGTGAGAAGGGACGGTTTGTGAAAGCAGGAGATCCATACGATTACGATCCCTTGAACCGTTTGGAAATGCCATGAGTTACAGATTACATGGTAAGAATTCGGCATTCGGAGCCAACACACAAGAATACGAAGATCACTAGAAAATGGCCTCACAAAAGTTTCTGAATTATGAATTCTCTCGAGACTCAAAAACCATCTGTTCTTTGGTGGAAGATCAGGACAGGTCAGGGCTTTACCTGTCTTTTGTTTATAAGACGACGTGTCTGTATTTTTGTTGTAAGTTTCTGTATATTATGCAATAATACATATGTTACTATGCCATAAGAGTTTGGTTTTAGTTCTGCCATGTATACAGACATCTGATTTGATTATTGGCCTTTTGCGATTACTTTTATGTTATAATTTATTTTTGTGGTGTTTTTATGCATCCTAAGTGAATGTTAGGAAGAAAGAAGAAAAAAAAAAAAAAAAAAAAAAAAAAAAAGGAAGCCGACGATTCTTGCAATATTGATGTGGGCTTGTGAATGCTGGTGGATCAACCTTGGGCCATATCCATGATGGGTTAGCTGGCCCATTTACGTGGAATAGCCCACTAACACGAATCCTGCCCTAACGCCCAACATATTCACCGCCTTTTCCCGCCTGAGCCTCGTTATATTTAAAATCCAGCTATTCTTTTTTTTTTTTTCTCCTTAGGCCATAATTATTAATTTCTCAGATAATAATAAATTACCTATGAATGAAAAATATCAGAAACAATTAATGGTGTTCAAAATTCTACTTGAAGTGTAGATATCTTTTCTTACATACATATAAACCATTGTTTATGTTAATTTTGGCACACACTGCACTGCACTGCACATACAAGAGAGAAGGAGAAGGAGAGGAAATGCTAAGTGTGTTGTTTGCTGGGGAAAGAATTGTGGGTTTCGGATATGGATTCACCTAAATCTTATGCGCCTGCAGCCACCAAAACTCAGTCTGAACCTGAAATTGTTGAAGTACATTAATTAATTTTTTTTTCTTCTTTATTTCGAGTAAAGTTGAACTTTTTTTTCCCTAAATTGAGGGAGATGATTGTTGTCCATCAATTTAAATTGTCGTGATTATAGGTTAACTACGATGGTTGCATGTGTAGCATCAGTTCAATTTAGGAAACGATTCTGGATAATTGAGCATATTCTCTGTCTTTCAACATGCTAAATTGTTTCATGTGCTTTAGAAAGTTTCCTATGTAGGAATGCCAATAGATGATGTAGCATGGTTGCATGTGTGTGTGTGTGTGTGTGTGTGTGTGTTTGCTGACTTAGCACAGGCACATTTACTATAGTAACTGTAGATAAGTGGTCTGATGTAATGCATTTTTGGTAGGAGTTGATAATCTTTGCTGTTTGTTTATCATGTTTAATTTTCTTGCATATCAGGAGTCGCCTGTGTTCCGTTTTATCAGCAACCTCTCTCCGATAGTATCTGTGAAAACAGACACAGTTACGCAATGTTTTTCGGGGGCCAACTCCCCGCCTCTTGTATTTAGACCAACAGAGCTCAATGCCCAGAGGCTGAAAAAGTTAACCAAAAGGTCTTTCTTACAACTATTATTTTCTTTCGAGGCAAAGTTCTAGATGTAACTTGTTCTTAGATAAATGTTAAGCAGGGATCGATCTCCTGAAGCGTTATCTGGGAAGTTGTCTGGACAGAACATAGATTGTAAGAATGATGCATCTGAAAAATCATGGACTCACCCAAGTACCTCGCTCATCGTTTGCACGGATAAACAAACCGAAAGTGAGTGCCCCCTGATTGATAGAAGTCCAACAGAAAGTCTCGACCAATTCATGACTGATGCGACGAATGAGGAGTCCGTTGATACAGTTACTAAATATGCTTCAACCATGAATAACCTTGGAAGTAATGACCAACCACCAGATGTTATTGCAAGCTCGGATATTCAGGTAAATCTTGAGCATGAACGTAATACCAGCGTAAGTGAAGAAATGGTTCCGGACAAACCTAAGAAAGTCAAAGAGATACGTAACGAAGATTCAGCTATTGATGGGAGAACAGTGGATGAAGACACAAAACATAAAGATTCCGTTTCAACTGATAAGTTTGCAAAAATTGGAACTGACTTTCCTTTGGATCGTGATTTGGAAAATAAGGGCCAGAAGTCCATGTCTGAGGTCAGTAATAGTCTGAAACGATTGGTTTTGTTGCTTTAGGTGCAAAATGCTTCATTTTATATAGATATTTTTTGTGAGGTGATAGTTGATATTTCAGTGTCAATGCTGGGCAGGATGGTCCATTGGATCAGTCCACAAATTGCCTTTCTTATATACTTATTTTTATATTTCTTCTAAAAAATTGAAGTCTATCAGGATCTTCAGCATCATATGATAAGTAGGCGTTGTCTCCAGTTTGAAGATGCTCTGATAGAGGTAATTTCTAATCAGCCAGCTCAAAATCCTTCGGACGCTGGGAGCTCAAAGTCTCCACTTTTACAATCATCAGTCTCCACTCAAAGTCTCCACTTTTACGCTGGGAATAAGGAAGAATCTATTCAACCAGCATTATGTGCCTCAAATAGTAATTTTTCGGTCAAGATTCCCAAACCCTCAGGTATCGGCTTGCACCTAAACAGTATTGTCAATACTGTTCGAGTTGGACCTGGTGTGACAGTAAATGTGAAATCATCTCAAAGGGGCAACATCAACATACGCACTAAGAAATTAGAACATGGAGTGAACACTAATGCAATTGATAACAAGATTTGTTCTTCAGAAACATCTTTGGTAAAGAATGTACCTAGCTCTAGTGGCTATACGAATGAAATCCATGGCTTGGGGACAGCTACTTCTGTGACTGATGATGTCCTTGATTATAAAAACAAGACGTCAAACAGCTCAACCATCGTGAATGTAATTGAGAACAAATCAGTATTGGGAAAGAGGAAGTATGACGGTGAATCTGATGTTGGGTTTGCGAGTTGCAAGTCAAGCCCCAAAAAGAAAAGGCTAGCGTTTGACTTATCTTGCTCATTGCATCTACTTTCGATGTTTTTCATTGCTTTATATGACTTCATAATAATATGTTTGTAATACCCAGAAAGGACTCATCTTATCCGAGTGATGGAGATGACCGTAAGAGGTGCAAGTGTAAGAAGAGTAAATGCTTAAAACTGTAAGTTGGAGGAAAACTGTAAGTTGCTATACGCCTCAGCACCTCTTTGCAATTATTTTATTTTTTCACTGCAGCTACTGCGATTGCTTTGCTGCTGGTTTATATTGCGGAGAATCATGTGCTTGCCGAGACTGCTACAACGAGCCTGACCATGGTGATAAAGTTCAAGAGACGCGCCAACTAATTGAATCTCGAAATCCTCTTGCATTTGCTCCTAGAGTTGTACCCAATTTTGTTGAGCAACCTGCAAGTATCTGTGCTATATCAGCAACATAAGGATCTCAATTAACTTATGTGCGAAATTTAATAACTAAAATTTTTAATTTTTTCAGGACGATGGAACCATTTCCACTCCATCCTCTGCAAGGCACAAAAGAGGGTGCAATTGTAAGAAGTCCATGTGTCTCAAAAAGTACTGTGAGTGCTATCAGGTATAGGGGCATCTATTCATCAATTCACTGGGGAGTTATTCAATGTTATTGTCAATTTAATCTCAAATAATGGACCTCTTTTGTGTGGGGAAGGCAAATGTTGGGTGCTCAACTGGATGCCGATGCTATGGATGTCAAAATGTCTACGGAAAAAATGGAGGTAAAAGTTGTAACCTAAGTAACTATTCACAATGTTATGTTTCTTTTGATTAAGACGTGATAGATTGTTATATCCTCCCACTGAAATGTTTATGAAATTTCTTACTTGCGTCTGATCTTAATGATCTGTGTTTCTTACAAGAAAATTCTTATACCACTGGAATATTGGGTGCATCTGGACGTCTTTCATACCGAATCGAGCATGCTGATTCCAACAGGTTGACTCCTGCAATACCAGCCATGCAGTTGGTGAAGTAAGACTTTTTTTTTTCAAATCATTAGTGCTTTGTATACATGGACATGAAATTCAAATTAAACCGATCAACTTGGAGCTCTAAAAATCAATAACTTAAATTTTTACGTCTCTTTTAGCTAATTTGTCTTTTTTTTTTTTTTCCTTTTTCGATGCGAACAGCCACAAAAGCGATGATGCTTCACAGGAATGGTTCGGGTTGGAAAGTTACTTCCACTCATCAGAATCTGCTCCCATATCTATGTCACCTTGTATGGAATCAGATAACAATGTCATCAACGCAGAAACAACCTTGGAGCAGATTAAAGGAGATGATGATGCTTCCCAGCAATGGTTTGGTTCGTCAAATTACTTCCAGTTGCCCGAATCTGCTCCTATATCTTGCCTGGATAGTCATCAAAGAGCATGTTACAATAATAATACTGAAGCTGCAAGTGAGCTCTCAGTAATAGCAGGGAACTGCTCGGATATGCAAAATCCTCAGGATTCATCAGCTACCTCAAAAGCTCAATCATCTACAAATCCAGCTAGTTCCCATCGTTGGCGAGGTTCGCCCATAATTCCCATGGCTCAGCATAATATCTCTCGAGTGGACGACGAGGATAGTGGGTTATCTAGTATCATTCGAGGCGATGGTAAACCAGAAATTTTAGAGGAAAGTCCAAAACCGCTTTATAATTACGTGAAAGTGAGCAGCCCAAACAAGAAAAGAGTTTCTCCTCCTCCTCATAGCAGGCAACTGGACAAGTCTGATCCGAGCATAACTTGTGGACTGAGAACTGGACGCAAGTTTATACTGAGAGCCGTGCCCTCCTTTCCACCTCTAACACCGTGCGATGATTCTAAAAACACCACATTTGTGCAAACAGAAGATTATGAGAATCGTAGCAGCAACACATGATCGAAATCCATCGAGGGAGTTTGAATTCATGCCCCTTCACGTGTGTCAGTTTCTTTTACATTGACTGTTCATTCATGCTCTTGGGCTCTGATTAAGAAGGCTGTCACTAACGAACGTAATGTTGCTTTCTGCTCACAGGCATGGATTTCGTGACATGGAAATCTTTGCAAGAAATTGCAGTTGGATGGTTTTACATAGAGAGAGGATATGTTAAGAAGCTGTCTGTCTGAAAGAAAGGATTATGTGCCAAATGCACCTTCTTCTTCTCTGCATTACACATCTACAGAAATTTAGACAATATATTATAATCTTACATATGATATACATATGACATGCATGTCGTTCTTTGTATTCAGTAACTCAAGACATCATCGTTGTGATTCCTCTGCTTACAGTTGACCCATGCATTTTAATACAATAGTAATGCTAAGGAGGATATGATATTGTAGGAGTATATCTCTAGATAAAGAAATATGATAAATATATATCAATAATGAGAGATGCATTGCATGCCACGATGATTAGAGGCGCGTGAGTGAAAGTATTTATATATTTTTCAATATACAAATCTCTCAGCACGAATTTGGTGGGTTTCTTGCAACTGAATAGCGTTTATTACGCTAAGGCATGCTTAAACCAGTAAATTCTAGTATTCCCATAATGCCCCTTGCCCAGATAATATATAATAATTTTGTTTTTTTTAAAATTTTATTTCAAAACCCACTTTCCCTTCGCATAAGAAAACAAAACCTAAGGCATAAAGTGACGATCAAAGTTTTGTTTCTGTTAGAGAATCGAAGATCAATAACACGTAATTGGATCTTTGGAGATCACGAATTCATCCTTAATTTTAATATAAAGGTGAGAACTTTTCAGGTTTATTGGGTTTTATATTATGGTATATTAATCGACAAATTGGTTCGTAATTTCGTGTTTTGATTTGGGGCTTTTATCAAATTCTACGTCGTTCGTAAAGGCTTTGTTTGATTATCTGGTTATTTCGTTAAATTTCGTCCTTTCTAATGTTCAGCAGTTGTATAAGTGTATGTAGACTCTGCAGCGTCTACAGCAGTTTAATATATCTTCTTGATCTTTAGCCGATGTGTTTTTTATCAACTTATCATCAAAGGTGTTTTAAGTTTTAAGTTTTTTTCATACGTTAATGATTTTTTTATTTTTTTATTTTTTTTGGTTTGTTGGTTTTCCAGATACAGTTGTCTTTACAAATATAAAGGTGACCCTGATATTTCTTTTCAGCAATAACATATCAAAAACGACAATGTTCAAGCATTGGATGTAGAGTTTTGATGCAAATCTACTATTGAAGAGGATTGGAATTTATACCAACCTTTTCTTTCCCCATCTTTTTTCAGTTACTGCGTAACTTTAATACGTTGCACATGAATTGATGTATGTGTAGCTTCTAGCTACTAAGATCCAAAAATTATGTCTTTTATCTTTTATCGAATTTCAGTTTATCTAGTTTCAATCAGATATCCATTCAGTTTATCTCCCAATTAATGAATTCACACCCACCTTTTTGACGTGACCTGGCATTCTTTATTGTCTCAGGCTTTTGAGTTCACTTAAGCTTCGTTACGATAATGAGATTCAAGAAAGGGGATAGAGTGGAGGTTATGAACGATAACGGAATACATGTTTCATGGCGTACAGGAGAGATAGTTTCTGGTAGAGATCCCAATTATCGTGTTCGATACTATTGTTATAGTGGTATTTCGAAAGAACAAGTTCAAGAGACTATTTCAAGACAGTGTTTGAGACCATGTCCCCCTCTGGTGCTAGGACTGGAGAGTTGTATTCCTGGAGACGTTGTGGAGGTGTTTCATGATTATTCATGGAGGTTAGCTGCTATTTTGAAGGTTCCAAAGGTCAGTGTTAAGTTCAAAAGTTCGAGATTACGTTTCAGTGCTGCAAACTTCCGGTATCAGTTTGTGGTAAGACTGCTTGGTTCCAAGGAGGAGCTAAGAATTGGCATATCAAACATCAGAATGAGACAGATGTGGCGAGCTGGCAAATGGGTTCTGGTTGAGAAAGTAATAAATTTCTTCCTAGAAATTATGATCTTTTCTGCTTTAAATTTTGTCTTATATAACTATGTTTAGTTAGCATCATCCATTGGCTGTTGCCAAATTTCGGTCTCATGATCTCTCTTTGTTTTTTCCTTGCAGAATTCCGAAGCATGTAAGAATGTTCTAGTTAGCAATTCCTCAACTTCAAATCCTCATCAGAACATCAAGATCACACCATATAAAGCTAGACATAACAAGGCACCCCAACAAGATTACGATTACTTTCTGGGTGATGCTGAATCTCCCATAACATCTTCGAGATCCTTAAAAAGGAAGTCCCCTTTCACTCCGCCCTTCGTTGAAACACGTGACAGCAGTGTTCAGAAGTTAAGAGCAGTTGAGATAGATAGCAAAGTTCATAGGGTGAAAGTCACTCCAAAGCTTGAAAAGGTACATGCTGTTGCTTACCCGAATTATGTTTTGGGTAGAAAAAACAAGCATGCTTCATTGAAAACTATCGCAAATGGATATAACCAAATGGAGGGAGGGAAATTAAGCAGTTATCGTGCTTCTCTTGCAGTTCGAAGCCCTGAAATATGTCGTTCTGATAGCGATGGTTGTTCAATTGGTAGTTGTAGTGTTAACGACCTTAGGCCAAATAACCATCGCAACGCTTCTAGATACATGCCTTGTCAGGAGACAGATACCATGAGTGATGCAGAGTCGTGCAATGGTTTAGGCTTTGATATAAAAAGTAATTCTTTTTCTTCTGAAGGGGAAGTAGAACATAATATTCATAGATATGAATTGCATGCTTATCGCAGAACTTTGCAAGCATTACATGCTCGTGGTCCCTTAACCTGGGACCGAGAAATTTTGTTGACAAATCTGCGTATCATGCTCAATATATTAGATGAGGAACATTCGTTGGAGCTTAAACTCCTAAGTAAGAAACCTGTTGTCTTTAGATAAAAAAGTGTTTATTTCAAACATATATATTTTACTTAGTGTTGAGTATCATGTAGCTTCGACGTTCCATGTAATAATGTGTCAATAAACTTGATCAATGTGCCAGTCTTGATCTGTTATTCAAGGTTATCGTTTATAAAAGCACTTTCTTTCTTAGCAGATGACATTTTGTATCTAAAAGTTATTTACGGATCAAAGATGTTCTGGTTTATCTTGATATCATTTTGCAGATGTTACTGCATTGTTCTTTTTCTGTATCATAGTTGTCTTTGACCGGCTTCGGTGTCTAACCTCACTGTTCTACCTCCCAGATAAGTTTATGGATATTGGATAGAGGACTTCAAAGATTACATTCAAATTCTTTAAAGAGTGAGATGGTACATATATACTTCTGCTAATCTGCTTGAAAGTGAATAATAAAGAAAATTTCTCCGAACTACGCACTGTATGCATTGAAGACATATTTTCCTATTTCATTATCAATCTTTAATCATGGATTTTTCAGGGCTTCCAGTGATTCCAGGGTTTGCTGGCTTTGCCTTGGCACAAATTCCTCTGGTATCACACACACACACACAGCATCTCTTACATTTTCTCTTCTTACACGAGTTTGAATTACGACCGAAAGAATATCACTGTGTGCTTATGGATGTATATCATTTAGACAAATATAGAAACTGAAACTGATACAATTTAGCAGCAGCATCATCAGTTGAGATTTAGAAGTAGTAGCCGACCGTGTGGTTGCCAAGTTCTGAGCAACGATGGGCTGCAAAATCTCAGCCGAAGAAGGGATAACACTCCCTATCATAAGCAGTAGTGCTGCCTGAGTTAGATGTCAATCTTAAAACCATACTTTAATTATCTTTCTTTCCTATTCAAGTTGTGGATTTCAGTCTTCAAGGCTTTCTTTCAGATTGAGTTTCATTCCTTGTGTTAATGTTCTTCCAATATCATGTTCATGTCTCAGGTTGTTGCATACTAAAACTTGTTGGGAAAAAGTCAAATCAAATCACTAACTCCAACACACAAAGTGACAACTCAACATTGACAAGATAGAAAACTTTGATGAATTGTGAATAGCCCCCTTTGGAGAGATAGGTCTAGTAGTCGAGTCATAACATCTCTAGCTAGTAGTTTGGGTAGACTTATAACGAGACACATATATAAGGGGATTAATCCTACTGAAAGTGGGGTAGTTTCAAAACCGAAAGTGAGATTCAGATTCATTTTAGCAGTTGGAAGTTTGAGTTTGAAGACTATGATAGCATTGCACGAGGATACCAAAAAAAAGATGGTGAATAGCCTTAGCCTAATCCATAATAAATTGGAAAACACACTAAAAATAAAGTATTTACTTAATTAAATAGGCAACAAAAAATACTTGAAAATTATTGTTCACAAATAGAATAGAATAGAACTCCTACTATTTGGCCCAAAAAACCGCAAAGTGAAATTTGAGTTGCTTCCAAGATTAGTAAGAGCAAAGTCGTCCGTCCCATCCCATCCCAAGCTTTCTTTCTTATTACAATCTAAAGACAGCCCCACATTAAGATAAGAGCATGCAAGAAACTAAAAACGGTCCAAAAGGGAAACCACAAAGACAAGACAAGAAAGACTAACAAACGTGCTGATCGATCGATGGGCATTGAAAAGAAATCCAAGGATCACCGAGAAATAGGGTCGATGAACGAGATGGAAGAGATACAGCGTGAGATTCAAAGAGCATCCTCGGCCGGCAGGCGAAGCTCCTTCACCGTCACTCTTCTCCCGTCCCTCGGAGACCATGGCTCACGCCGCATCAAACTCCGTCCCTTCACCGTCTCTCCTTTTGATCCTCGTTATAGGTACATTCGATCTCCTTTTGCCCGCGCT
Organism: Lindernia subracemosa; assembly: GCA_028392965.1. Lineage (NCBI taxonomy): Eukaryota > Viridiplantae > Streptophyta > Magnoliopsida > Lamiales > Linderniaceae > Vandellia > Vandellia subracemosa. Next base: position 139,567 of record JAQPCC010000168.1, on the reverse strand, counting down.
TTAACTTTCTTGCGGTTTTTTATTTTTGTTTTTCTTTTTCTTGCAGAGCTTGGGAGAATTTCCTGATAGTGCTAGTGTTCTACACGGCTTGGGTGTCTCCGTACGAGTTTGGTTTCCTCAAACGACCCAAGGGAGTTCTTGCAGTAACAGACAACGTCGTCAACGCCTCCTTCGCCATCGACATTGTCCTGACATTCTTCGTCGCCTACTTGGACAAGGCGACCTATCTCATCGTCGACGATCGCAGGCTCATAGCCTTACGGTACACCCGCACGTGGTTTCTCTTCGACGTCATCTCCATAATACCTTCCGAGTTGGTCCACAAGATGCTCCCCTCCACCGCCGACTCCTACGGCTACTTCAGCATGCTTCGCCTCTGGCGTCTCAGAAGAGTCAGCACCATGTTTAAGAGGTTCGCTTTTTTTTTTTTTAGCATTTATACCTTCTTCAATTTTGTGATCCAACGCCCGATTCACAGTCAGCAAAATTTGTTCGAATTAATGAATGTTATTGTTGCACATTATTAGCATGGAGAAGGACAAAGAGTACAACTACTACCTTGTACGAATAGCGAAGCTTACCTGCGTAAGTTGTATTTCTAAAACTCAAAGAAATAAAGCCGTAATTTTGTCTAGATAAGCTAGCGAGCGAACGAACGCTGAGAAGATGCGCTATTATTTTCCAGGTGACGCTCTTTACGATTCATTTGGCGGGCTGCATCTTTTATCTGCTTGCGGATCGGTACAAGGACCCGAAGAGCACGTGGATAGGGCTGTCATGGGAAGATTTCCACGAGCGGCCGTTGTTCGACAGATACATAATTTCCATGTACTGGTCCATAGTCACGGCGACGACCACTGGCTATGGAGACCTCCATCCCGTCAACGTAGGGGAGATGATATTCGACATCTTTTATTTGTTGTTCAACCTTGCGCTCTCGTCGTATATAATCGGCAACATGACTAACCTCGTCGTTCAGGCCACCTTCAAGACTCGGAAATTCGTAAGCCTCATTCTCAGCTGGATATAAAGAATACCGTCTTTGTACGATGTAATGACAATGGTTGACTTGTTTCATTACAGAGAGAGTCGATTCAGGCGGCGTCGAGTTTTGCGAAGAGGAACGGTTTGCCTCCGCGTTTGGAAGATCAAATGCTGGCGCACTTGAGTTTGAGGCACAGAACCGATTCGGAAGGGCTTCAACAGCAAGAGGTTCTCGAAATTTTGCCGAAGGCCATCCGATCGAGCATTTCACATTTTTTGTTCTACAAACACGTCCAGAACGTCTACTTATTCCGTGGCATATCTAATGATCTTCTCTTTCAGCTGGTAATGAAATATCTTTTTTCATTCAACTTTTGTTCCATGTTTTGACAAGCACGGCGGTTTCTTACTTTTTTTTTTGCGCTTTTATTTTTGCAGGTTACGGAGATGAAGGCTGAGTACTTCCCGCCTAGAGAAGACATAATCTTACAAAATGAAGCGGCGACGGATTTCTACATCCTCGTTAACGGAGCGCTGGTAATAAACTGCATTCATCGGATGTTATATCACTGAACTTTTATTTATTGCTTCACTTGCCGCAGGAACTTGTCTCGGACAAAAAAGATGGAAAGGAAACGGTAGTTTGATTCCTTCTTTATCCTTTTATTTTCGCATCTTCTTTCGAGTTTTGTAAGAACAATCAATTAGTTAGCAGAGCTTTTTTTCTTTCTATCTTACATTTTCTTTTGTAGATCTTGGGGGAGCTTAAGACGGGAGACGTATGTGGCGAGATAGGGGTTCTTTGCTACCGTCCGCAGCTCTTCACGGTCCGTACGAAACGATTGAGCCAACTTCTTCGCTTGAACCGTTCGTCCCTTTTGAATCTTCTTCAGACCAACGTTGGGGACGGGACGGTCGTCATGAACAACCTCCTCCGCCATCTGAAAGAACAGAAAGACGAGACCATGCAAGAGATACTAAACGAGACAGAACGCGCCTTGGCTCAAGGAAGAACCGAAATGCCTATGAGCTTGTGCTTTCCAGCTGCTCGAGGAGACGAGGCCTTGCTGCATAATCTCCTCAAGCGTGGTTTGGACCCCAACGACCTCGACGATCACGGCCACAATGCTTTGGTAGTATACCCACATCTCTCTCTCTCTCTCTCTCCCCCTAACGAGAAGAACGCTTGCTAAAATGCAGCACCTCGCGTCTGCTAACGGTTTCACGGAATGTGTGCTTATGCTTCTGGAAAATGGAGCCGACATAAATAAAAGAGGTAAGTTCGAAAAGAAAGAAAGTAACGAAGGATCTCTGATCTCTCTAACGAGACATTTTCTTTCTTCATACAGATAGGGAAGGAAACGTCCCGCTGTGGAACGCGATATTGGGAAAGCACGAGGCTGTAATAAAACTCCTGGCAGACAACGGGGCTTCCCTATCGAACGGAGACGTGGGGCGATTTGCGTGCTTTGCAGCCGAACGAAACGACGCGGATCTGCTCCAAACGATCGTACAGTACGACGGCGACATAAGGCTGACGAACGACAAAGGAGTAACGGCTATTCACGCGGCAATATACGAAGAAAGCGTCGAAGCTGTGAAGTTCTTGATCAAGCAGGGCGTCGACGTGGATGAGCCCGACGGCTATGGGTGGACCCCGCGAGCCCTGGCCGAGTTTCACTGCCACGAAGAGATGAAAGCCCTGATGCAGAAAATGCCCGAGGCAAAAAACTCGAACGCCCACGCCAGGACCGCGAGGACGTTATTACCGGACGATCAAGAGGCGCCTTATCTGAAGAAGAAGCTGACAATTGTGGACGAGAATGAAGGGTTGAGTCTTAGGGAGTCGAACGTTTCCGTGCAGAGGGAGTCTCGGAGTTTCCAGAATTCCCTCGCTGGGATCATTGCAGCTGGTCGTCGGCATAATGACAGAGGTGAAAGTCAAATCGTTTTCATCGCAGAATCGATTGATATGGAGTTCGATTAAAATTGATACCTTTGTGTTTTGTCAGATAATGCTGGAGGTGGGGGGATGATCAGATCGCAGAGCGTTATGAAGCTTCAGAACTATCGTACGAGGATTACTCTGAGCTGTCCCGAGAAAGGAGACGAAGATGGTAAGCTCGTCGTCTTGCCCGATTCCTTGCAGAAGCTGTTGGATTTAGGACAGCAAAAGTTCGGTTTTAAGGCGGCGAGTGTTCGAACGAAATCGGGGGCGTTGGTCGAGGACTTGGCCCTGATCAGAGAAGGGGATCATATCGTCTTGGCTAGCGGCGGATCGATCTCAAACCTCAGTTAGTTGTCAGAACTCAATCACTAAAAAATTGGAATTTGTCCGGCAAGATTTCTGTTTTCTTTTTTTTCCACGACGGATGAGCTGCGAAAAGCATGAAGTTCATAGATTTTTTTGTACGATGTAGTTAAACTTCATGTTATCATATACTGAAATGATGTTGGTCAGTTTATGTAAGAATGGGGCAGAACAGAAAATATGCATTTTTGACAAGTTATATGGTAGTTCACACACAATTTTAAGGTAGTGAAGCAAAATCTGCCATTTAATTCGTTTACTCGGTAAATCTGAAATCTATCCAAAAGCACCAATCTTTAATATGATTTTGATTTTATTCTCAATCTGAACAAAATATCACTCTGAGCAGCAGCAGCAGCAGCTATTCTGCTGGCGACCATTTTACAAACGGTGAATAGAAATCGAAGAATCTGAGGTTCATCTTCAAAAAATTTCCTTGTTATTGATTGAGGTTGAATTCTTGGGATGGAAAATGGTTATTACATGCATATTTTATTCATACATGTTTTAAAGTTTGAGTTTTGATCAGTGCTTTGCCCTATATTTTCTTTTTATCATCTGCAACATATATATATATATATATATAGAGGGAGATAGAGAGACATGTGACAAAAGTTCATTAGAACATCTAAATCAAATACATATATATATATATATCTACAACAATGCAGCAGCCTATTCCCCTAAAAGGCTTGAACAAAAGATTACATCAAAATGAGCTTCTTCTTAACAAACACTTTTTTCCCCACACAGCACAAATTTTGTCGTTCAATGGTTTACAACACACATGCGTTACTCGCTGAACGCTTCAGAAATTTATAGCTCTCTTCTTATCCGTTCCACCATGTCACGGGCGACGCAAGACAAGAATAGGGCTTGGTCCATTTCAGACAGAACTTTTCTTACATTGAACGTCGTGCTTAGGACAGCTCGGTTCCAGTGGTTCCGCGTGTTGCATTCGAGAGCTGGGACTAATATTGGAAAAATGACCTGTCTGTTTTGTGCGATGAGATCGATGATTTGCTCGTTGTTCAACAGGGACATAGCCTTCTCTGCCACCTGCCAAAGAAAAAGCATACAAGGGGATCTTACATCACTGTTCGAATCAATGTTTGTCTGATGTAAGGATTCGAACTAGACGAAAAGTTAAAAGTATACAAGTGACCTGAAAATGATTGCTGTTCATGCAGCGGCTGAGTCGTGAGAACAACGGAACCATAACCTTTCGAAACTCAGACCTGTCTATTACTTCAAGAATGTCATCCAACTCAATCAAGAACATCACCTCCTTCTGGCTGTTAGTAATGGGCCAATACTTCAGCATTCCCTCAACTACGATGCTAGCCAACGTTGGATCCTTCTCAATAAACTGGCTAACACAATAACACAACTGCTTAGAATAAGTGCCCAGCGACTTCGGTTTGTGCAATGGGATGAGAACCCTCGAAAGGAACGTCTTATGTTCATCTTTGAGAGGCAAAGCAAATCCAGTGATCACGCTCCCGAAAATCTCCAGCAGCTCGGCAATTCCATTGTGCTTCTCCGTCTCGAACACGAAGCTATAGAACACGTTGCTTACGCTTTTCCGTATAAACGGCCGGTGTACCATAAACTTGCCATAAATCCTATGAAGAATTGCTTTCAAACAGTCTCTTTCCCTGGGATCTTCGGATTCAAACAAGTTGATGAGCCTCAGAATGAAAGTATGATCCAGATATTTTTTAGCAACCCTTGGTTCCAACGACGGCGATGTAACGAACTTCAACAAGAACTCATACACTATCTGCAAGTGTGGCCAAGCGAGATCAAAGGTGGGCTCATCGTCGTTTTCGATTTCGCCTGCGCTTATAGTAGTCGATCGTTTGTTGGGCGGGAAAACACGGAACAAGTTAATAGAACACATTTTGCAGGATGCTAGTATGGCTGGCTCTGTGAACTTGAGAGGATTTTGGGAGACAAAATCAAGAAGCTCAAGCAATGTGGCTCTTTTGAGCTCCTTTTCTCGAGCATTCTTAGCTGGGTCGGTGAAATCAAACACCACGCTGCAGAGGCTTAGCTTGCTGATGAAGAGATTCATTTCCTCGGAGGTTGGCACGTCTTTGAAAGCAAGCAACGGTTCGATTCCGGCGATGACGCTCGCTGGGAAAACTGCAGCTGAAGCTCTTTTCAGGGATGGGCTATGAAGAGAGCTCGGAGATGATGTCTTGGGGCCTCCTATATCAGGGTTTCTTGGTGGCTCTTGATCCGATTTGTGGGATTTTCGGTGGAGTTTGCCGACGAATTGCTTCCACATTCTGGGCATTTATGATCTTTGCTCAATAGATGAAAAATCTTCCCTTTAATCATGAATGGCGCGAATTGAACAAAACAAACAACGATTCCCAATAATAGATGGGCTGAGCTGACAACATAAAATATATATCATCTACATTATACATATGGGTGACAGAAAATCAATGGTGAATTCATACAGAAACTCGTTTGATTGTAAGGAAGGGTATTATAGAGATGGCAAATCTTGTTATTCTTTGGAGGAGGAAAAACACATGCAAAGTTTTGATCTTCAATGATGGATGCGTTTGTTTATATGCATGGTGTTAGTTGATGGGTTGAATGAATTTTCTTGATTCAATGATGGAGAGAAGAGAAAAAAGGCATTAATGGAAAATTTTAGGCTTTAAAAATTAAATCTTTTTCATCAAAACTGTCAAAAAAATTCCATTTTTTTCTTGGGGAAACCATGTGAATTTTAATTTGGACGGTTATAAAAATTATCTATATATGCATAATAAGCGTTGTAGAAAGGAGTCGGGCAATCCCCAAAAACTTGTGTGGTATCTATTGGTATATGTACAAAGTGCAAATGAAGCGAAACAACATCACCAAGTTTTCAAAGGTTATATCAAGAAACTTAGAACATGTCAATCAAAATACTCAACTTCATATATCATTTGGGAATTGACCAATAGAAACCAATTTCGAAGAACCATATGTCGAAGCTCGGGGGTTAGACATCAACAGGGATTCAGGCAGAGCAGTTGAACTTGTTTCAGCCACATCACCAATGTCTAAAGTGTCTGGAAGCTTGTTTGAAGCATCATCGGGGTAGAGCTGTGTGCAGTTGTACGATGATCAATGCATGTGATAAAGAATCGAAACCTCAGACACGGTTCCCGCATGAGAAGGAAAAACGAAGAAAGTGAAGTGAAACGAATCATAGAGAAAAATACCTGAAGCTGATTCAGCATGTCAACTGAATCATCCAAGTCACAGCTATTTGCTAAATAAACGTCATTAAGGGACTCCTCTGATATGCCTGGAAAAATCATCTTCAGGTGCGATAAGTCCAGAAATTCCTGATTGATATTTGACTTTGATTGTATATTATCTTGATTAAGAGATGAAGACGCTTCACTTGCGGGGTGATCATTCCATTTTGAGAGAGAACCAGGACGATGGAGATAGCTTTGAGAAGCGTTTTGTTGTTGGACGTAATTGAGTGCATTGGCTGGTTGATGTCCAAACCAAACCATTTCTCTTCCACTAGGTAATTCTTGGCCTGGATAAAATTCACTGCTTCCATCAGTAGCTAAGCCTCTTTTCGAGAGAGGTACATATGATGCTGCATAGGGATTTAAGGAAGATGATCCACTCTTCATTTCTGCAGAAAATAGATTAGCTTCTATGACAGCAGTTAGAAGGGATCAACAACGCGGATTTCTTCCTTACACGGAGATTCTATGACTTTTTTTAGCACAACAGCAGTTCAATTTTTAGCACCTTCAGTATCTTGGAAGTTTGTTTCGATATTAATTCTTTATATTGATACACCATTACAGCAGTACATTTAGTAAACATGAAGATATACACTAACTATTACAGCACTACAATTCATAAACATGAAGACATAAAGCCCATAGTATGCTTATGAAACAGTCAAGATATGCTATGCTATTCAAGCCAAATTACCACAACTTGGAACTGGAAGTAAAGAACTGCACAGCTAAATCACCAGGTACTGACAGTGATGTTCATGCAATGCAGGAATCAATAAAATCCATAAGAAATCATAAAAATAACCTCAAATATAAATTTGGAAAATGCCCACTTCTATCTATCGAATGATTCCTCGACACAGTCAATTCAACAGATGATAACGATAATTCGGGAGCAAATTTCATTTACAAACTCAAGAAAGATCACGCATACGTAAAATTCACGCGAGCCTTATGCAGATCATGCTATCAGCCGTGTAAAGGATCGAATCAATCCCGAACCGCCCCAACCCTATACGCCGGTGGGATTCCACTCTAAAACCAATTGGCAATAAAGGAGTAGCCCACAAGCTTATAAACAGCTTTCAAATGTATTAACTAATCAATATGGGACTTTTTGTTTGACACTCAACAAGCTGGGATAATAAATCTTACAGCAAAACGAGGGAACAGATGATTAAAAAGCAAAATACCACTGCTACTTTCAGACGGTAAATAGAAATTAACACAACACAAACCTTGATAAAATCAACTCACAACGCGTGGAACTAAGAATCCGGCGAGACAAACACCGAAGGTGATCCCAGAGATCTTCTAGAACTGAAGAATGGAAATGGAGAGTTAGGAATAGATGAAATGGAACACAACTATTTTGGCGTCAGCTCTGTTCGAGGATGATGGCTGGGTCCCACAGTAGAATTATTCTCATCTCATGCCAGAGAATTAACTGGGCCAAATTGGGCCTAATGAAAATTTGACCCAAGGAAGGCCCATATGTGTAGCTTCTTGCAGTTGGGCCTTCATCTAAAAACCCTAGGCTCACTTCGTAGTTGCTGCTACATATCAGTCGTGGCCAGTCACAGTCGCAACTCGCAGCATTTCACGCCTCGCCAGATCTCCAACGCAACAGTACAATGGTAGGTTCAGCTGCTCTGTTTCTTGTTTTTTTTCCTTATTAATTCTTCTGTTTGATTTGATGACATTAGGCTTCGGAGAAGAAACTATCGAATCCTATGAGGGAGATAAAAGTGCAGAAGTTGGTGCTTAATATCTCCGTCGGTGAGAGCGGCGATCGTCTCACCAGAGCTGCCAAGGTGCTGGAGCAGCTTAGTGGCCAAACTCCTGTTTTCTCTAAGGGTAAAACTTTGTTACTGTCTCAATTTGATTATTATCACTCAAGCATGTTGGTCTGTTTCTCCAAAAAATATATCTTGGGTGGTTTTGTGAGTCGCCCTTATGAATGGTCTTTTAATTTTATACTGGTGTGAGCATTACAATCTTAAGTTAACATTATATTGGCAAATGGAGCTCGGATAAGCATTTCCCAGATTACTATAGAGATTGTTTCTAAGCTTGTTTCCCTCTCTGTGTTGGTTATGAATATTTATGTATATATTATATATATGAGTGCAATATGGAACGTATATTAGAGCTGCTAATTGTTTCCGTCTGTTTCTATCATGTGATGTTTACAGCTCGCTACACTGTGAGGTCCTTTGGGATCAGACGTAATGAGAAAATTGCATGCTATGTAACTGTCAGAGGCGACAAAGCCATGCAACTTCTCGAAAGCGGCTTGAAGGTGAAGGAGTATGAGCTTCTTCGACGCAATTTCAGTGACACTGGATGCTTTGGCTTTGGTATCCAGGAGCATATTGACCTTGGAATCAAGTAAGCATAGTACATGAACCCCCATTTTTCTCACGATAACAATGTTAAATTATATCGAGATAGCTGTATTCTTTCTATCTCTACAACTTGGGTCTCTTGATTTAACGATTGAGTCGGCAAGATGCTTGTAGTATAGTGGGCCATGTAGAATTATCATCGAAAGATCAAAATTATCCTACTGAATAGCATTTTTTTGTTAATAACTATATTGCAGATGATTCTTGATCTGTGCTCCCTGATATTAAATTTATTTGGGGAGTTTCACATAATAATGTTTTATAGAGAGAAAAAATCATTCTTTTCATTTTGTATTTGATAACTGTATTGCAGATATGACCCTTCAACTGGTATCTATGGTATGGACTTCTATGTTGTTTTGGAACGCCCGGGTTATCGTGTTGGACGCAGACGTAGGTGCAAGTCTAGAGTCGGAATCCAGCACAGAGTCACCAAAGACGACGCGATGAAGTGGTTCCAGGTAAAGTATGAAGGTGTTATCCTCAACAAGGCATCAAACATCGGTGCTTAGGTTGTTGTTAAGCTTTACTAAACCCAGTATTTTGACTCCTTGTGTGGTTTCACTTCATAGATTTCACTCAAGGTTTTGTAGGGTGGTTTTCATTATCTGTTGGTTGGTATGTTTCGACAATTCAGTTTCACTTCGACCGACCTCATATGTATTTCATGGATGCTAAGCTTATATATGCAGTTTTTTTGCCTATTATTACCAGATGCACATTTATACAAAAATTTCAATCTGCCAAATAAGAAAATTGGTATTTCAACATGGAAAAGAGAGACATAATATTCAACGAGAAGATCAAATGAGGCTGCAATGAGGCCGGCTTCTTCTAATATCAGGAGCCACATACTTACCTATATGCGTGTTTTTCGATTCGATTCGAATGATGATGAATAGTTTCCGATGGTTTAGTTGGACAACAAGGTAAATATATTTCAAAGAATAGGATAGGATCACAATGAAACTATTTCTCCAATGGAAGGTAATTAATTGGACAAATCTTATGGTTCTTTGTAAGAACAACGAATTTATGTGTAAGACTGCTCCATGATCTTCTGTTTCTGTGTGTTGTTGAAGCTCTCCTATAATCTTTCAGCTGCATTAATTTACCTTCGACTAACAACATTATGCTTTACCCTAAAATCTCACCTTTATTTCCTAAAAACATCACCTTTAGCTTGATCCAAGGTTTTAATTCAAACTAACAGCGTGTAAATGCTGAAGGGAGTGTTAGTTGATATAAAACAAGCTCGATGGGTTGAAAGATTCTCACAAGCTAGTGAAAAAAAATGGTTCAGGAATCAATGCAGAAAGAAGCCAGTTGAAGACAGAGAGAGATGGTTAATAGCTAATTTCCAAGGCTGCAGATATATATTTCTAACCACCTCACAATAAATGAGTTCAACCAAACGTATTGATAATCAGCACTCTCATATAATAATGCACAGAGGCTTGCATTGCATCTTGAGAAGCATTCAATCAATCAATCAATCAATCAGATTTATGAGGCTTATGGAGAGAAGAACCGATCTGATCAAAGCTTTCTTCGTCATGGCCATTCTAGTGATCTTGGTAAATGGCGTCGAAGCCCAGGTATATCCTTGCTGGGGTGGATGCTATAATCAGTGCTTCCAAGGAACTCAAAATGAGTCAATGCCTTGTTACAATCAATGCCTTAACAGATGCATTCCTCGGACATCTCAGGATTTTCAGTATTATTGCGAGATCGGATGTTCGTTCCTAAGATGCGTTCCAATTGCTTACGGTAATGTTCTTTTAACTCTCCTTTTTCTTCTGCATATACATACATGTGTATATAGTATGATTTTTATGAGGTTGAGTGCTTCTTTTTTATTATTATTTGGTAGATGGCAGAAGATTAGAGAGTTGTTTTGGTGATTGCACCAACATATGCAAGTCCTTGGCCAAGATAGAACGTTAGTGAAGAAGATATGTGAAACATTCAGGGGCTGCTCTTGCATGCAACAGTTGTTCAATCTGATTTATGAACTAATAACAATAATAATACAGATTGTGTTAAGTTTTGCCTGAGCCTTGTAATACTTCAATTATGGTTTCTGTACTTGAGGAGAAAACTAGTTCAAAGATCTGCAAAAGATCAATATATATATTGATTCAAAACTTAGCCTGGGAGCTCAAGAATCCATGTCATATAATATAGACATGTAATAAAACAGGGGAGCCACTTTAAAAGAAGACACTCACTACCCTGCTGTTATTGTCCTATATCATCAGAGTTTACTTCTCAGATAAAAAAAACTAGCTTACACTACTACAACCATGAGAGATGAAACAAAAACCTGCATGTAATGATCGTCTGAGGCCGCAAAGACATTACAAGAAAACAGCTCTCAGGGAAGATCAAAATGTCAACATTCTCCTCTCGTGCAGCTGTTTCATCAATCATGGTCATAGTATTATTGTTCATGTAGTAATGAACAAACCGCTCTCAGATATCGAAATCTCTCCCGAATCCTTGGAAGTTTCATAAGATGGGTCGTTGAGTTTGTCCATCTCTTCATCGATCTCTATCACCTTTAAGCGGCAATTCTCGCTACAAAACGCTATCTCGCCTCTGCAAGTATTTACATATAATCAAGAAATAACTCAACTAGAATCATACCAAGTTAAGAAGATATGATAATGAATGCGATGAGATACTAACCTATACATGTAAATATCTTCGCCATCAAGTTTCTTCTGACAAGAGTAACAGTACTTCAAGAAATCATCAGGGTTGTAAGATGCAACTGCAACGTCAGATAAACGAGCATTCTCATGGTTCAAGATACTAGCTTCCCTTTCCTTCACGAACTCTGTTAACTTGTTACCGTTACACTCCAAGACACGATCAGCAAAAATGTGAGTTACTTTTGGGTTAGGCCCATGAGTTATAACCCGAGTATAGACCTCAGAATTCTCTATATCACTAGCTGAAATAGAATCGACGATAACTGATCTGCCGTTAATGTTGTTTGTAGGACTTGAACTCCACTGCATGGGCTCTGAAGTTATTGGCTTCGACAGGTTATTCTGAGGAATGAGATTTTGAGACCCAAACCTCGATTTACGGTTAGGAAGATTGGCAAAGTGGGATCCACGCTCGCCAGAATCTAAAGAACGGGATCGAAGATTCCCATCTCCAATTTCAAACACAACGCCAGAAGAGTTGTTTCGGACAGATACCGGTTGTGACCTGGCAATAGAAAAAGCAGAGATATGCTTGGGCAGAGACTTAGGGGCCAGAACAGAACTAAAATGGCTGGCAAAATTTGAACTTCTAACACTCATCTTTGGTCCAAAGACTATATTTTTATTAGCAGATGGGGCAGGGCTGAGCTTCTCTGATGTCTTCTTTGGGTCTTCAAGAGAATCTATGATGCTCAGCCCTACTTTGCTACGATCCCAACTCTTCTTTTTCTCCTCGTTCAGTGATTTCGGGCACCTGAAGGGATTTCCGAAACTTGAAAATATTCTAAAATCTAAAGGCGAAGTAGGGCTTCGAACTGAATAAGAATCCCCACTCCATGGATTGAACCCCACGAACAAGCCGGGCACATTGAGAAATGAGTTGCTTTTAGGCTTTTGAATCGAAACATTGGATTGAATGTACGATTCAGATATTGGATCGTGCATCAATTTACCCCTTTGTTGATCTTTCTGGGGCGATCTGCTTCTCTTCATCAGCAACATCCCGAAAAAACTTACGCCTTTTAGGTACACCAACAAATTATACAGCCTGGGTCATTAAAAAGAAATAAAACTATGAGAAAACTACGAGCTGCCTTACATATAGCTATAGTTGCCAGATACATTGTTGAACAGACATATAAGGGAGACTGAAACATACAACAATAGCAGGACTAATTCAAAAAGATTCAATCTTTTAGTCCAAAATCATCAACAGTTATTAAAAAACAACAGTTTTTCGTTAAGAGATCGATCAATAATCAGATACTAAGGTTTCCCAGAATAAAACTCAAATGAAAAATTGTTTAATCGGCAGTAAAGATAATTGAAAAACCAATCTTTTTTTATCATGTCAATGTGAAATCAAATTCAGTCGGGATGAGTCAAAACAGTAAGGAAACAAAAACCCATATGATAGCATAAGGGGAGAGAAAATGAATATATGAATATAGAAACATAATGAACACATCTTAATATATCTATTTTAACATCCCAGATCTACAATGATCAAGATCTTATAAGGAAATATTTAAAAGAAAAAAGATTTCAGATAAACCCTTCCAAGTCTTGGCTATCCAAAAATGTAGCTAATAATCTTGAAAATGCCTCATTGCCCATAAACCATCCAAGAAACAATAACCCACATAGGAAAAAAGATCTAAGAAACCCAAAAAAAATTAGAACTTGACAGACATCACAGCTATCAAAAACCAGAGGAAAAAAAAACCCAGTTTTCTGCGACAATCAATAACGCCATTTACATTTCAACATTCACTCGTATCTCATCATGTCCTCGGCTACGCAAGAAAAAGAAAAGGAGATTAAAAATCAATAAAAACCCCACCTTTTTTTTTCTCTCCTCAAGGAACTTGTGTGCAGAAATGGGGTTTGAGTGAGAAGAGAAATAAAGCCAAATGCTATGAAGGAGAAAATGGTGACCCCTCTCCTGTCTTTATCTTTGTGTGTATGTGTGTGTGAGGTGAGCCTTGTGTTGTACACCTCTCTCTCTCTCTCTCTCTCTCTCTCAATCTCTCTTTCTCTCTCGTGCATCAAAATCAGAGAAACAGTGAGCTTCCCATGTACTCTTCTCTCTCTCTCTCTCTGTATTTGCTGCTCCCTGAGAAATGTATACATATGTCATTGGGTATTGGATTAGTGGCCCGTCTACGGTTGTATTTATACACTGCTGCGTGTACGAGGAGCTGGATAGCAATAGAATAGCATTAAAACTGTGTATTTAGCTCTATTTCTTTACCAAATACAATTTTTTATTTATTTTTCTTTTCCTGAAAATATTTTTCTTTTTTTACCTTCTATTTATAATCTCTAGCCTAATCATCATATTAGTTAATATGAATGCTTTTAGTGAGCTATAAAACGTAATATTCAACAAAAACAATTGTTATTTTGCACTTTGAATATAAAGAATATTGATAATCCATTTGTTGATTTCACGTAATATAAATATGTTTTTATGGCGTGGCGAATCGAGCCACCGTATAAGTCAATATAAAAAGATACAATCATTTAATTTTCGACTACCTAATTTGATACGGTAAATCCTCAATAAAGAGAAGATCTTAAATTGACCAAAAAATAAAATGTTAACATTATAAGTTTTTTGAAAATAATTGTGATGTTATTATTTGTAAACTTTGGCTTTAGTTGAGAGTATTTCACCAATGTTCTAGCTTATTATATGCTATTGTTTATAATCACGTTTGAATTATATAAATCGATATATAATCGCATGCTAAATAAAATATAAATGAAAAATATGGAAGTGGTGTTCTTATACACGTGCGAGAATATACTTAAAAATCCTCGTATGTATTTTGTCATGATTGCCTTGCCACTAAAAAAAGGAATTGGTATTAATTGGAATACGCCCATTTTATGGGAAACAAATTATATTATTTTATAAAATTATGATGATTCATCATAAAACGACAAAAATTAAAGAGATACATGGGGCCCAATCTATGTACTTTTGATTTTTTTTAATAATAAATAATAACAAAAAATGCCTGGCTACTTTTTTTTTTTTTTTCTCACTTTACAACCCTTTTTTCTTTTATTATTTTATCCTATTTACCTTTTTCCGCTTTTTGTCATGGATTTCAAATCAACCTTCGGTGAAATGATTTTGTCAAGATTAAAAAAAATGATAAAAAAAAAACAAAAGGGGAAGTAGTATTGCGTATAAGCTAGGAGAGAAATCTAATTTGAAAAAGCTTCTTTTTTTAAAAAAAATAAAACATATACGAAATTTTGATGCAAATATGTATGCAATGGGCTACTAAACTAATGGCATTTAATTAAGACAATCTACGTAAGTCGCCGCGTATTTTCCTTCGTTTGACCGCTGTCAGTCAGCATAGCAAGCCAATGAAACCTCAACCCCCCCCCCCCCCCCCCCATCACACCGACAACTAACGGCGACGTTAGCGTACCGTTAACCGCAAGGGTGCATCGTTTTCATTTTCCAAACTGACGTTACGTGGGTTACTTAACCATAGTTAGCAAACCATGGTCGAATGGGCTAAGCCAAACGTTGTACTATCCATTCCATCCATCATCATCATTGCATTGCAACTCCCCTTTACTTTTAGGGACTGCACTCAGTTTTGTCGTCGTCTTTACTTTCTCAACGACTGTCTTCTCTTCTCCTCCTCTTCCTTTTTTATTTATAAATGTAATAAAAATGATGAATAAACAATTAAAAACCAAACAGGAGAGGACAATCTTATATATAAAGAAAGAAATGTGAATTATATGAATGTATATATTAGCAGTAGGAGTTGGTTGGTGGCAATAGAATATGGTGGAATGGTACTGGATTTTAGTATATAGAAATATTCAAATATCTGAATTGTTCTTTCTCTCTCACTGTGACACACAGACACAACACGTACAATGACTGACATTTAAATTGTAATAAAGGTAAGGCCACGTTTGGTTCATTTCATCCCTTTACTTCATCCATACTAAATGAAATCTCAACATTCACAAGTAACGAAATATTCAAGAACGAACGATACTATATTTTCCCATTCACCAAATAATTATTAACCCATGAATATGCATGCCTTGATAATTTATGACCCAAATATAGAATAATGGCCTATGATAAATAATTGGCCCAAATGTAGAATATTAGTTGGGGCATGATTCGTTGTTAAGCCTAAATACTCGGCCGGCCAATCAGCCCAATAATCTATCCTCTAGTAGGACTTCCATTTTACAAAAAATATGGACTTTGTATTATTTATTAACAACAAAAATTAAAGTATATATTCTTGAAGAAAAAAAGGGAAAGTGACAACACTAGTTGATAAATCACATACATCATCCCCAATAAATAAATAATCTTGCTTAGTTGATATTCCTTAAGCAGAAATATGAAAAATTAGTATCCTTACCTATATTTAAAGTCTAGTGAAAAGCTGCCCTTTTCTGTTCATAGTAAAAAGACTTCAATTATACTGTTTCAGAATCAATAATTAAAAAAAAAAAAAAAGGTATTTTATTGTAATGTAATGGCCTACGCTTTTGCAAAACCGTCAATTCCATCTCCAAGTATATAATATATATATTATAAAAAGTAGAAAAAAGGCGCACTTGAAAGAATTTCGCAGGAGCTTTGTCTCGCCATTAAATAAATATGACCTTTTTTTTTCCAATTCTATATTATTTCCACGCAATAGAAGAATTACTCGTGCCATCAAAGCATTAACATGAAGACGACGATACTTTGCTTTGAGTGCGTACATGCTTTTTTTTTATTTTATTTTTCAAATTAATTTCAATTGCTTCACTTAGAAGTAGGCAAGAGAATATTTGTGTGGGTTGACTTCTTTATTTTTCATTTATTTTTTGTGAAGTGTAAGTACATTGTTGATTCATTGCTATTAATATACTACAACGTACGATAGTTTGGTCGTCCTTTTTATGTCATTTATGGATGTAAAAGAATACTCCTTTGATTATTTTGTACTTACTAGATAGTCTGCTATGTCTATATCTAACTTTTATGTGATCATCTATTAATTAAAAATTAATTGAATAGCTATAAGTTTTGTTAGTTTTCGAAAACAGGAAATGATGATCAAGCTTTTCTATAGATAGAAAAACATTAATAATATTAAAATATAAAACAAAACGCAGGCTCCCAAAAGTACTATTTGATTAATTATAAATAAACCTCTCCTACTCATGTCTTGTCAACAAAAATCAAGAGAATAATACAAAACAAAAGAGTTTAAATATAGAATAAATCAAGAGCATTTATAGTGGGAAAAAAAAAGGTTAAATTCGATGAATTTCAATGAAGTGAAGGTATCAATTGCAAGCATTAGTATAAATTTAGAGCATTAATTAATGAAGTGGCATTATTAAATTGAGCATATTTCGTCTTTTAAAGTACAAAAGCTTGAGAACGAAGCTTCAATATCTCTGGTAAGGTAACGTCCCATATTTCCACGTATATTATTTATAAATATATATATATATATTAATACATTTGTTAATTTTCTCATGCTTTTATACTTCGAAATTAAGTTACAATAATTGTACCTTTAAGGCATTTAAAATAATCATATGGTACGTGATTAAATCAAATAATTGGTCAGCCCAAATAAGTCAATGCATTGGACTGATTGAGCATGCATTTGCCGAGAATCATTTAAGGTACTAATTACTGCAATATAAGTGATTATATAGGTAACTACGCATGTTTCATTATTAATTTTTCAAATTAAGGGTCATAGTTAATGTTATTACCTTTGCATGTGATTACATTAGTCCTTCTTGGCAGCCTATATCATATAATTATAAGCCAATATAATCGAGACAAGAATTAAGGTTTCACATAGTCCCAAATACGAAATCGTTAACAAGGAAATAAAATATTTATGTAAAATATTAAATTTATAATTTAAAAAGAAAAATCATCAAAGCAAATGGAAACCACATGTAAAGGCAAACAAGTGGGGCAGAAGATAATACTTCGTCTTTTCTATTAGTTCGATGAAGATTCTTATAATCATTTATTTTCTTCATAAATATGCTAGTTCGAATTGGTGAGATATAATTATCCATATCACATCATGCTTAATATCTTACTTCATAATCATCAAGATTAATTTATGCTACAAACCGATTAACTAGTGGGTTGCGCAAATAAAGCTATAAAACACACACACACACACACACACACATATATATATATATATATCTTATACGGGTCGGGTCGAATGAATAATAAAGCTTGATAAATAAAGAAAACCAATAAATGTAGTTACGTATATTTGCTTATTAAACTTAATAAATACCTTATCAGTTGTCTTCCCGTAAATTTTAAAATTGCTTACAAAGTACTCCTAGCATTAAACCTATAGATCGCCCTAGCCCTAGCTAGCCTAGATTCTCCCAACCTAGTTAGTTCCCAACATAAAGGAACAAGGACTGTCAATTTTTCTATACATAGATAACAAATTTTTATTTTTTTTTTAGTTTATCGCGAGTTATTTTTTATTCCTTCAAATAGTAAGTAAAATTCTTTTAATTCTCTTGAGTTTAGGTTGTAATATAATAATTATCTCTTACGTCATAGTAGAACGACAATCTTTTGCCAGAACAGTATCACATCCAGAGAGCTAGCATGGGCATTATATAATTAGAACAAAACTAACCTTAGTGCAGAATTGACTTATGTAATGAATGACATAAATTGAAATCGAAGCTGCTTTGTCTCTTAAAATAATATTATCCAATAGCCCATTTTACATTATACCTATCATCATCAAATAAGTTAAAGATCGGCACCAATATATTTAATAATATAACTTTATATAATGCTCATTATATAAAAAGGAAAAGAAAATAATATATATATATATATTTGTATTATTGGTGGTACGAAAAAATGATTCGAGCGAGCCTACTACCCAATAATCGAAAGTACGTTTCATTATTACTTGCAATATTTTGTGGAAAAATGTGTCAGCAAACAATTTATGAATTGTGTTTTTATGTCAAGAACAATGAGAACAGTTTCCACAACTTAAAACAAATAGGATTGGAACAATCGGCTAAATCGATATATTAAGTACATGCTAGTTGAAATTCTTTTATTTATTTATTTGACCCATGGGATTCTCTAAAGACCATTAATGGAAGAACAACTAGCGATGTCTAACATATTTTCTGAAAGCCACACCATATATCAACCGTATACATGTCAAGAAATTAAAGTAGTTGTTATTTTGAAATTGATGATGCCAAATTCTTTTTATAGGTAAGAGAGATTGTGATAATCCATTCGTAAAGAATGGCCTTGATTGCAAAGTTTTATCAATAATAATTAAAAAAAAATCAACCGATGGATGATACAAATGAATTAATATGCACTCTTATATATATATATATATATATATATATATATATGTATATATATATATATATATATATATGTATATATATTAAAAAATAAAAAGGATTTGCAACCCGACCAGATGACATTCTACAAATAACGAAATCTAGTTAACAAAATCACGACGACCAACTATCTCAACATTATGATGTGAAATGATAGCATACGACGTTGATATACTCTCATTTATTTAAACTAAAACTAAATTTAATATAAAAGACCTTTCTTTCTTTCTTAGTTACATCGCTTTCCCTAATCTCACCACACGCAGCCTATGAATATATGCCCCACTTGCATTGCATCGCTCACAACATTATAAATCGAAGCTGAATCCCATTATTCATCTGCATAAATATATATCTCAAATCCTCAATCCAATCCCTCTCTCGATAATCTCTCTCAGCAGCCTTGTCGTAATTCTTACAAAACGTTTAGTTTATATTTAGAAAAAACCATCCCTTGAATATCGGACAAGTGGATAAGATAGGCGAAGCTCAGTCAGTTAAGTTCGTTTATCCACATCTCGCTCCGATCCTCTAGGCAAGCTCTTTCAATGGATCGTCAAGTTTATTGAGATATAAGATCACTTATCCCTTATATCACGATAATCTTACTTTTCTCACACCACATGTTTGCCCGAGTTTACGTTCATTTGTATTTTTTATTTAAACTGAATCTTTCAAGAACATATATATATACTCTCACACTTCTTTTCTCGCTATAATATATACCAGCAAGAACGTAGTATTTTAGGAGATAGTATTTATTACCAGCATGATGGATGATATGAAGCGTTTGAGAGAGATAGAAGGGAAAATGACCCACGACCCATACAACAACCCATTGAATTTCATAACCACTTCTCCCTCCTTGTCGGCGCGCTGCGTTTGGGTCCCCGACCCGATCATCATAGGAGCCGGCCCGTCGGGCTTAGCAGTCGCCGCTTGCTTGAAATGCAAGGGGATCCCTTCTCTGATCATCGAGAGATCGAGCTGCATAGCCTCACTGTGGCAGCTGAAAACCTACGACAGGCTCAAACTCCACTTGCCCAAGCAGTACTGCGAGCTACCCTTCATGCCCTTCCCTCGAGATTTCCCGACCTACCCTACGAAGCAGCAGTTCATACGGTATCTGATCGACTACGCCGAGAGGTTCGACATAAACCCCGTCTTCAATCAGAGTGTTGTGAGCGCTGAGTTTGACCATGGTTTGGGGCTGTGGAGAGTGAGGGTTGAGGCGCCGGGGTGTGAGGTGGAGTACTTGAGCCGCTGGATCGTGGCGGCTACTGGGGAGAATGCGGAGGCTGTCATGCCGGAGATCGAAGGGCTGGGCGGGTTCGAAGGGGAGGTAATGCACACTTGTCGTTATAAGAGCGGCTCGGCATATGAAGGGAAGAGAGTGCTTGTTGTAGGTTCGGGAAACTCAGGCATGGAGGTTTGTTTGGATCTCTGCAATCATCAGGCCAAGCCCTTTCTTGTGGTTAAAGACGCGGTAATTAATTAATAATTACACATTAAATAAATTGGAATTTTTGTTACTTTTCGGAAAAAAGAAAAGAAGGGTTTCTTATGCTTTCTTCTCTGTTCAAAACCCTAAATTAAAAATGTTGCATCTTTAATTTCATTATTAAATCAAAACCCTCTTCAAAGTACATGCTTGTGGACTAGTACAGGCCACTTCAATAAGATCATTTTATATATTGTTTCTTTGATGAGTGATCAACATCTTTTGCTTTTCTCTGATTGCTTTAAAGATTTAGGTTATGATGGTAAATAATCCAATTGCTTTAATATTTTATTAATTACAGGTGCACTTGTTGCCACGAGACATGTTCGGAACGTCAACTTTTGGGTTATCCATGTGGTTGCTCAAATGGTTTCCCATTCGCACGGTGGATCGATTCTTGCTAGCCGTCGCACGAGTCGTCCTTGGCGACACGAGCCGCTTTGGGTTGCGACGGCCCAAGCTCGGTCCGCTCGAGCTCAAAAGTATCTCCGGTAAAACCCCGGTCTTGGACGTTGGAACCCTCGACAAGATTAAAAGTGGAGACATTGAGGTAATACAATTATTTACTAGTTAAGCCTTGCTTTTGTCTTAGCCAAAGCCAACTATATATATATATATATATATGTGTGTGTGTGTGTGTGTAAATATAAGTGGTTTTTATAAAAATAGCAAATCTAATCACTTTTTAAAGGTTACCTACCATATATGTGCATGATCTTCATCTCGGTCCCATTCATTTGAATTAGTTCATTAATTGAAAGAACAATTTGCAGGTATTTCCTGGGATTAGGAGGGTAAAGCATAGATCATCGGCAGTTGAGTTTGTGGATGGAAGAACAGAAACCTTCGATGCAATAATTCTAGCAACTGGTTACAAAAGCAACGTACCATGTTGGCTAAAGGTAACCTTTTTTGATACACCATATGTTATGTCCTTCCTAATGCTATGTGAAAAGACATGTTTGGTAGGTCAGAATTGATTTATTATTTCCCATTTTTCAACAGGAAAATGAGATGTTTTCGAATAAAGATGGTCTCCCAAAACAGCCCTTTCCAAATGGTTGGAAAGGGCAAAAGGGTCTTTACGCTGTGGGGTTCACCAAACGTGGCCTTCTTGGGTCATCCATGGATGCTAAGAATATTGCACAAGACATAGAACGGCGTTGGAGCACACAAGCAAGACATCACATGGTTCAATACAAAGCTTTGTATAATCTCTAGCAGCAACCAATATATTATAATTTTGTGATTAACATACTTTGAGCCAAAAAAATAAAAATAATTATTAAATTTTAATCGAATGTGTTGACGATGCAACGAAGAAGAGATTGGACTGATCCCCAAGATTTTTGAGTGATGAGAAATCCTACTAGTTGTGGGCAATTCTGTAAACTCACAATCTTCTATAGTGTAGTAGGTCTTTAGCTTATATTTTACATAAGAATTCTTATTATATATGTATGTATATGTATTTGTACCATTTTGTATTGGTAAAGCCTGTAAATATAATTTAATTTTTCAATTCAAGTTCCTCATGTGTGTGAGTGTGATATTGCAGAAGGTTGGAATTAATATATGTTCGACTTGGTGAAATCACAAACTCTTACCAAAGTTGTAGATGATCACAGAACATTATTGCAATTTTGATGACTATATGACAAGTATAGATGGTAGTAGCATATTTATAGGACCACCTTAGAAAATTACATCCACCAAATGAAATTCATTCCTCGGTTTTTTAAAATTTTACATGCTCATAAAACATAGTGACAAATTGCATTTTCATCATCCCGCAAGTATGCTTTTATATGTGCCTGGTCCCATTTTTTTTATCACATATTCGATGTATGAACAATTACAGACACACATAGGCGATCCCTTTATTACAGCATAAACGTTGTTCATGTTACCCTCGGTAACTCCTGCATTAAGAACTTCCCGAACACCAAGAGTATCGCGCTCGGGTAGAACACGAAGCGGACTGCTCGGGCAGAATACGAAGCGGACTGCTCGGGTAGAATATGAAGCGACAGGGGGACGCCGTTACTCGTTGAATAATAGCCCTTATTCGAGCATTATGGCGACAGGCGTTACGCTATGTTAATAGTCATAATGGATTGAAATAAGGGGCATTTATCCGAGCGGTTACGAAGCATCATCTATATATAGAGCTTCGCTCCAAGACAGAAAGATCATACATTTCTCTGGTATCAATTTACATACTCTCTGCTCATTTTTTCCGAGAGACACTCTCTCTCGGTACCTCTTAAAATACTCACTAACTTAAGCATTGGAGAGGGTTCGCTAGCAACTCGCTGGTCCCTTTCTAACCCTTTTCCTCGCAGATTCAAGCAGATCGAAGCCCGACCATCCCACGAACCCTTGAACTTTCGTCTCGGACGAATCTTCCGCTCGGGGGTTTTTTCGGCGAACATCATTGGCGCCGTCTGTGGGAATCTTGATAAAACACACATGGTGGATCCCGGAATCACCTCACCTCCTCCTCCGGAGGAGGCGTACCCTTGACCAAAACAAGGTTCGCGGAGATGGTAATCGAGGCCGTCAACGTGGCTATCAACGCCAGGCCCGAGTTTGTCGAATTTGAGAAGATGAAAAGTGCCATGGAGGAATGGCAAAACGAGCGAAACACGGATCGGAGAGATCGACGGGAACCTGAAACGGAGAAGAATAATAGGAGGAAACGGCAGACGTCTTCCGCGAGACGCGAAGAGTCATTCGAAGCATCAGATACTTCTTCTGCCCGGGGAAGGAGCTCTCGACGGGCAAATAAACGACGTCAAGCTCGTCGAAGCCCCTCTAAGTCCGCGGCAAGGACACGCCGTTCTCCATCTCGTCAAACCCGAAGTGGATCATGGAGCCCTTCGTACAGCTCCTGGGATGGGGACGAGACAGATACCCACCAGCGTTCGGGCAATAATCGGGACCGGAGAAAAGAGGAGATTCCTAAGGAACGTCGGTATAAGGGGAAGGACGAGGAAGAAAATGTTCAAGGAAAGAAGGAGGAGGAGGGGACCAAGAGCAGCTCCTTTACAACCAAAATCTTAAAAGAGCCTCTTCCTCCGCATTTCCAGATGCCTGAGTTGGCTCGTTACGATGGCACTAAGGATCCTCGAGAACATGTCGATGGTTTTGTGGGCACAGCGGCCCTATATCAACTGGGGGACGCCGTGAAATGCCGGGCCTTCGCCACTACCCTTGTGAAGGGGGCGCAAAAATGGTTCATGGCGTTGCCCTCGGGCACAATATCCAACTTCCAAGGATTATCCCAAGTTTTCCTCAAGCAATTCTCCAACAGTAAGCAACAGGCTCCTTCGGCTGTAAATCTTTTCCAGCTGAAGCAGAGGGAGAAGGAGAGCTTGAGAGAATATTTAAAAAGATTCAATCAGGTCCGAATGGAGGTGCCAACGGCCACAGCTGACCTGCTGATAGGGGCTTTCCATAATGGATTGAAAGAAGGGGAGCTGTTTCGTTCGTTGGTGAAAAAATGCCCGAGAACATTAGAGGAGCTGGCAACTCGCGTGAACAAGTATGTCAGGGTAGAAGAGGCTCAAAACCACAAACAAATAGAGAAGCGTAAGAGTGAAGCTTTTCGAGGGGAGAAAACATTTCGACCCCCTGAGCGACCACGAAAAGAGGAGCTCAATACCTTGCCGCCACGCTTTCGATGGAGAGTCAACAAAATACGGGCGGTAGAGATATGTGATGAGTTACAACTCCTGAAGAGGCCCCCAGGATCTCTGAAGGGGCCCAAAAATCCAGTCTCGAGCAAATACTGCGAATATCACGGGGATTATGGACACACAACGGACGAATGTTATCCTCTCAGTAGGGCCCTGGAGGATATAGTGATAGCCAACCCAAAGGCCCGAGAATTACTTATCGAGAGCCCGCACGACGATGATAATCCTCCTGGAAGAAACAGCCCAGGACTTTCCAATCAAGCCCCCTTTGGAGGGATACCCCGCCGATCTAGAGGGATTAAAAAATCCCAGCGAGGTAATCGAAGGTAGTACCCTTTCCCTCGAAGATATGTTCGGGCCGAGTCTCCAAGGAGGCAGGAAGGGTTGAAGAGGATAAACATGATCACGGGAGGGCCCACATGAGGGAACTCTCATAGAGCACGAAAGACTAACGTTCGACGACTCGAGAATATGGAGACACAGGTGGCCCCGCGAAAGGGACCTGTCATATGTTTTGGGCCAAAGGATTTTCATGAAGGAACTGACACCCACGATGACGCCTTGGTTATTCGAGCAGAAATAGCCAACCATGACGTGGGGAGAGTCTTGATTGACAATGGCAGCTCGGTTAATATTATTTACAAGGCTGCCCTGGACCAGATGGATTTGGGGGGATATCAATTGGAGCCCGTGAGGACTGCCCTCTACGGATTCACGGGTCACGCCATACGAACAGCGGGGATATTTAAATTACCACTAACCCTCGGGAAAGATAAGGGAAGAAAGACGCGGGTCATTCCATTTACCATTGTCGATCATCCTTCATCGTACAATGTCATATTGGGAAGACCAGCACTCAGTTCGTTCGGTGCTGTGGCTTCGGCCTTACATCAAAAAGTCAAATTTCCAGCAGGAGACGAAGTGGGTGAGGTGCTAGGGGATAGAAAGGCTGCTCGAAAGTGCTATGCCGACGAAGTGCGAACCTCGGATAGAGCATGGAAGAGAAGAAAGGATGAGGTGACCGAGGGAAAGCAACGGGAATCCCTCTATTGTATCCGAGAAATGGCCGAGCCGAATGGGGACACTGACGAAGTTGAGGAAGTTGTGATAAAGCCACCCGATGGCAGGGTCAAAATCGCTCGAGAATTATCAGAAGAGTTGCGAGCTGGGCTAATCCAGTTCTTACAAAAAAACCAGGATGTGTTCGCCTGGTCCACCAATGATCTGAGGGGAATTGACCGCCGGGTGATGGAACATAAGCTCAACATCTCCCCAGGAATACGGCCCGTATTTGAGAAGAAAAGACAGATGGGGACTGAGAAAGACGCCGAGGCTAGGAAACAGGTGGATGAGCTACTCAAAGCGGGGCATATCAGGGAAGTCCAATTCCCTACATGGCTGTCTAATGTGGTGATGGTGCCGAAATCCTGAGGTATACCATTGGAGTTTCCCTTTCTTTAAAATCTTGAGGGACGCTAAAAAGTTCGAGTGGGATGAGGCATGCGAGAGGGCATTCCATGAGTTGAAGGAATACCTCAAAAGTCTGCCAGTCCTGAACAAACCCGAGCCCAATGAGGAGTTAATTGTTTACTTAGGAGTATCGCCTCAGGCGGTAAGTTCTGTTTTGATCAGCGAAGAAAATCGAGTACAGAAACCCGTCTACTTTATCAGCTATTCGTTGAAAGGCGCGGAGACTCGATATCCCCTCCCCGAGAAATTAGCATTGACGCTGGTAATCACTTCAAGAAGGTTGCGCCCCTACTTTCTATCTCACCCCATTACCATCAGGACCAACAGTCCTCTCGGGAAGATTATTTCCCATCCCAATGATTCGGGGAGATTAACAAAATGGGCAGTGGAGTTGAGTGAGTACGGGATCAATTTTCAACCGAAGACGGCGATTAAGGCGCAGGCGTTGGCGGATTTTCTGGTCGAGACCATAGGTGATAACTCAGAAGAGACCTGGGTTATGTACGTCGATGGCTCCTCTTGCCGCACCGGTAGTGGCGTGGGAATTGTGATGGTGTCACCTTGGGGAGAAGAGACCAGTTTGGCGGTGACATTGGAGCATAAGGCATCCAATAACGAGGCCGAATATGAGGCACTTCTCATCGGGCTCCGAACCGCGCGACGAATGCCCTCGGTAACTCCTGCAGTAAGAACCTCCCGAACACCAAGAGTATCGCGCTCGGGTAGAACACGAAGCGGACTGCTCGGGCAGAATACGAAGCGGACTGATCGGGTAGAAAACGAAGCGACAGGGGGACGCCGTTACTCGTTGAATAATGGCCCTTATTCGAGCATTATGGCGACAGGCGTTACGCTATATTAATAGTTATAATGGATTGAAATAAGGGGCATTTATCCGAGCGGTTACGAAGCATCATCTATATATAGAGCTTCGCTCCAAGAAAGAAAGATCATACATTTCTCTGGTATCAATATACATACTCTCTGCTCATTTTTCCCGAGAGACACTCTCTCTCGGTACCTCTTAGAATCCTCACTAAGTTAAGCATTGGAGAGGGTTCGCCAGCAACTCGCTGGTCCCTTTCTAACCCTTTTCCTCGCAGATTCAAGCAGATCGAAGCCCGACCATCCCACGAACCCTTGAACTTTCGTCTCGGACGAATCTTCTGCTCGGGGATTTTTCCGGCGAAGAACAGTTCAATATTTTTTTTCTTAGGGAAAAAAAATATCATTTTCCAATTCTAAATGTCTACAACCAAACCAACCTAGAGACTTAAACCAAACCCAAATGAAATAAATGCATAAAAAGAAAGAGAGAATAATAAATTGTAATCAAGTGCTCTTCCCATTATGCATATCCCATCTATGGAATAAAGTTTGAATACTTGGAGCACAAAATAGGTAGGTACCTCTCAATTATAAATATATATACATATATTATTAGTCATACCAAATTACCTTATTTGATCAAACATAATCGTTCTACTATCTATTCGAACGATCGACACAGTGGAAGATGATCTTGACTACCGTTTCAACCAAATAATTATCGCAGTCGCAAGAAATGATGATGATGATTGATTATTAGTTATTACACAACATTCTTAACTTAAATCACACTCCATCTCCCAACGTGTAACGCTTTAATTATTTTTATAATAAAAAATGCTCGTTGACCGATGAAGAAATTAAAAGGAATATATTTGGTGGTCGAATCATATGATTATTATATTAATGTCCCACAAAATTTCCAGTATCTTTGGGTGGTGCAGCGACTTTAATAATCTTGTTATCTTTCTTTCTTTCGAACTTGCATGAAAAGATCAATACATACAGACAGACAAACATTCAAGTAAGCAAGCGCGTGTACATTTATGAAAACGACTCATCATACTATACCATCATCATCGATTTCTCTCTATATCACGTCCATGTACATACCATACCATACCTGAAATTAAATAAATCAAGGGACCGCTCCATTCTTTTTTTTTTTTTTTCCTACACTTTTTAATGATTTTTCAACTGTTAATTATTGCTTCCTATCGTACACATGGAGGCTTAGCTACACGACATCATGAGAGAGAGAGAGAGAAAAGAAAAAGTACATATGTAATAGATTGAGTGTCAGCGTTTCAATCTTACTAGACTGAGGAGGAGCATCTAGCATGGATCTTTGCTCTGACATCTGATTCTGACTACATTATATATCATTATTATTATTATTATTGTTGTTATTTTTATTATACAATTTTTGTTTATTTGATTTATGGGTTCTGCTAGTCACATATTTGCTCGATCTTGAAGATAAAGCTTGGAGTATCTTTTCTTTCTTACAACTTGGGCTGCACTGCACAGATTGATAGATATCAGGCAGGAATATTGGAATCTGCTGGCGGATCTTTGGAAAGCACTGAAAAAAGATTGCCAAAAATATTATAGACAAGTACAGAAGAACACGCATGGCTAATGCAATGCTCTACTACTAGTATTTGAACATACACTATAGCTTGCTTTTGTTTGGGGAGGAAAAGAAGTTTAGTTCCATTTTTGTTCAAGCTGGAAATTATTAAAAGCAAGCTTAATGAATATTGGCACACGCAAAGAAAGGGGAAAAGTGACCATCCATCACAATTGCCCCTATTGAATTTGATTTTTGTGCTTTCATTAATAAGATTACACTACTGTACTGTACAATAGAGCTTGCTCAATAACTTGGCAATTCGGATATTATTATATAACAGCCCATATATAAATACTGAATCGGAAAACTATATATTGAAGAAAACCTTAAACAACCCAAACTCGAATGTTTTTAGACTCAAAACAAATAAGCAGCTCCCAAATTGCTTAAACTCCTCTAGGCTAGGCTAGGCTAGGCTAGGCTAGGCTATCAAAACCATTGAGTAATTTCAAGGTGACGCTGCATAAAGGAAAATCATATATCAAATAAATAAAATCCCAATGTTCGAATTTCATCACTTTGAAGAAAACCATTGATTGATTCGCTTATGATTCCAGCTTTATCCGTTCGACGTCGTCGTGCTCGCCATGCATGCGCTGATGGTTTGAAGGATATGATTATTGCTCGGCAAAGGTGTGGTTTTTGGCCCACCCATGGTAAGGCAAGGCAAGGCAAGGCAGGCCAATGAGGAGGATGAGTCTTAAAGGCTTCAAGTATGGGCTTGGCTTTCAGGTCCATTTATCCACTGGGCTAGGCTAGGCTAGGCTAGGCTAGGCTAATCCTTGCCCCCATTTCAGCGACAACTCTCTACATGAAATCGCTACGAGAATATCAGACAACAGCTGATTTATTACACCTAAAAAATATCAAATTCACATTGATAGTGATACTTCATCAGCTTGTTGCGATAAATGTTATCATTAAAATCGAAATCACAAACGCTTCAGATTTGGGATCGTCTTGCTACATTTTGCTGGAAAACGAAGCACTCACACGTTACACAGCGCCCCACTGTTTCAGTTTTCCTCTTTCCATCGACTCCTCAATATGAACTAGCCATGATCCCAACATTCAAACATGATTTGGAGCAGACAGACATTCTTCTGCTCTTTGGCTTTTAATATTGCCATAGACAGGAGAAAGTTATCCGATCAGACATTTTCGTTATTTATTTAGTAGAAGCTTTAGAATAGTGGCTGTATTTTTCCATTTCCCCCCTTTTCCTTTCCTCATTGTGCTTTGATATTTGCTCAGAAAGGTGAAGGCCCTTACTTTGCTGGATAAATCAAGGTAATTAGTTTAACTTTAAATGGTTTTCTTTATTGGTTGCTTGCGCTTCAAATCTTGTTCTTTCTGGTTGTTTGTAAATCTGAGGTTTGTTGAGCTAAGTTGGGAAAGAGCCCTCCTTTTCATATTGATTTTGTTTTTTTGTAAAAAAAAAAGGACGATTTTTGTCATGATGTGTGCTCTCTGAGTTGAAAATCCTCTAACCTTTATGTATCGATTCTCTCTTTCTTGCTTATTACATCCTCAGAGATTTGGAGGGCTGCAATCATTGCTCAAAAGCTGAATACTTGCTCCTTGCACCTCCTGACGATTCTGATGAAATGCATATTGTGACTGTTAATTCAGTGAATATAATGGAGGGTAATGATTCTTGGAAATAGCTATAGATTTTGGGGGTGGTATTGTTAGGTAACTGTTAAGTTTTAAGGTAATGGCTTCAATTCGAAGAATATTATCTCCGGTGCCTCGATCAGGTAGTTTAACAAACGGCGGTGAAGCTGTTCTAGTCGCATCCCCTTTATCCCGATCTTCTTCCAACTATCAGAGCAAACTTCCCACACACAGTGATTGTGGAGGTGCCTTGCCCTCTTCACTCAATTCCTTAGACTACCCACTGTACAAAGCCCAAAACTCCATCCTTGGCTCATTCTTTATGCGATCGTCTAGCCCTTTAAAGGCCCTGGCTTGGCGAAGATCACTCTTGCATTTCTTCCTGTGTTTCGTGATTGGTGTCTTTCTAGGACTTACACCTTTCGTTCCGAAGAACACGACCTCGATTATCGTGCCTGATAACGACCAGCTGCTAGCTTTCGACTTCGATGTGCAACAACCAGTTGGGATCATCAAGTCTCATGGCCTTCGGGGAAGTAGCGATGAGGTATTAGGACAAGAAGGGTTTTCTTCTTCGAACGAGAGTTCTACTTCAGAGCCTCACAGAGTGAATTTCGAAGTTAAAGAAGATCGAATTATCGATAATGGTTCAGTTTTGGATAACCAAGATTCGACTGCTTCACTGTTCCATAAGCTTGTAATCATAGTGACCCCAACCAGGTCTCGGCCATCACAAGCTTATTATCTGACTCGTTTGGCTCACACGTTGAGATTGGTTTCGAATCCCCTTTTGTGGATAGTTGTTGAAATGAATTCTCAGTCAAGGCAAACAGCTGAGTTGTTGAGAAGAACTGGCGTTGTCTACAGGCATTTAGCATGTGGTCATAAGAACACCACAAATGTAATGGATAAGAATGTAGTGATGCGGAACCTCGCGCTCTTGCACATCGAAACGCATCGCCTTGATGGGATCGTTTATTTTGCGGATGATGACGGGACATACTCTCTTGCGTTGTCCCAACAAATGAGGCAGATAAGGTACTTAAACTTTAGCATTATTACATATACTGTTCTTTTGTTAGCTAGCAAAATCTCAGCTCAGCTCAGCTCTTGCAAGATAATCATGTTCTTCTTCTTGTTCATACTTTAGTATTAACACACCAGTCTGTAATGAACGGCAATCGAAGGAGAGATGGACTCACCCTTAGCTAAAATATTTCGATTTTATACAAGAGTTTTAAAAATTCGGGCTTTACTTATATGCAGCCGGTTTGGGACGTGGGCTGTGGCTAAGCTAGCAGAGAACCAAGGCGATGTAGTATTAGATGGTCCGATTTGCAATGGTACACAGGTCCTGGGGTGGCACATTGCTTCTGACGCCGTAAAACGATTCCAAAGGTTTCATGCCGACATGTCGGGATTTGCATTTAACAGCACTGTCATCTGGGATCCAAAGAGATGGCACAGGCCTACTCTCGAAGCCATTAGGCACATCGTGGCAGTCAAAGGAGACTTAAAAGTGAGTTCTAGCCAGGATCTGCTGAATAACTTCTTTGAACCTGAAATCATATTTGAGTAAAATTGTTGATTAACTGTGTTAGTTATTGCAGGCAAGTGCATTCATCGAACAAATGGTGGAGGACGAGAGTCAAATGGAATGCTTGTGTATGAGCTCCTCAAAGATCATGGCATGGAATCATCGTACGACTCGATCGAGCTCTTCTCACGATGACTCGATCATGGGCTATAGTTTACGATCTATTTTCCCGCTGTTGTGATCGAATTAGACTTCAGCAAACTTAAAAAAAAATCTGCAGTTGGTCACCTATACATAGACTTCAATACAAGCAATGACTTTTGCCGACCAAATCTCTGCGTTGTTCTACGAAAATAGAGTATACTAGATACTAACTAAAGCAAGTTACTTGAGAAACACTGTTTAAATGGATAAAAAAGATGCTTAGTCATGATCAACGGTGTAAGCATACAGTATGTTAGAAAGAATGGGAACAGAAACCTTTTTGGGTATTTCTCGGACTAAAATGGGGGGGCTTTAACAAAGCCCATTAAGAAAATATTCCTTTGGGCTTTCTTTGCTTCAGTTCAGACTGCAAGCTAGGGTTGAGCCTTGCTGAAGAATAGATATATAGAGAAACAAACACTGTTATCCTTTTATTTGTGCGTGTATATACAAGAGACACAAAGCAGCTGCAGCGGCCATGGCGGAACAGGTGATTCGATTCTGTGACGATGCTTTTAGGTCTCTGTAGTGTAGTCAGGCGGTGTTTCTTTGTATTATGTCTGATCTGTTCTTTACCTGAATTTTTTAATTGCAGACTGAGAAGGCCTTTCTGAAACAGCCCAAGGTGTTTCTTTGGTAAGAACGTTTTTTGTGTACTGAATGTGATTGTATGTTCTATACCATACGTATTGTTCAGCTGTGGGTGGCATAATTGATATGGTGATGATTTGTTTGGATTTAGGCTTTGTATATCTGGATGGGCAAATTATTTTTGGCTGTAGTAACTAAGACTTCACGATTGGAGCTGCCCTTTTAGGTTGTAGTAACTAACACAGTTTCCATGTTTATTTTCTTTGCTCTGCGTAGCTCGAAGAAGTCGGGGAAGGGTAAGGCACCGGGGAAAGGAGGAAACCGCTACTGGAAGAGCATTGGATTGGGTTTTAAAACACCCCGTGAAGCCATTGAAGGTCTGCTGCTCATGAATTCTTTATTGTACATTAATGAATTAAACTTGGATGAACTTTAACTCTGTTAGTAGGCCTATGTTACTGTGGTACTGGGGTGTTAGTGACTTTGGCATGTGTAATTTATTATTCGAGCATACGACGGGCACTGTTTGTATGTTGTTTGTCTCTCTAAATCTTGTGCAATAGAGAATAAAATTGCAATAATTGGTTCATGTTTGGATGTTTCCTTCTGATTGCTTTGTAGATGTGATTTTATTATATGATATAGTGATTTTGTGAGCTGCCATCTGATGTTTTCCTTTTATCTGCTTCGATGGGTTGTCTTGTTGGTTTTGATGATTTCGTGAATTTTTGCAGGCACATATATCGACAAGAAGTGCCCTTTCACGGGCAGTGTTTCCATCAGGGGCCGTATTCTTGCGGGGACATGCCATAGCGCAAAGATGGTCAGGACAATAATTGTTCGACGAAACTACCTCCATTGGGTTAAGAAATATCAAAGGTACAACCTTTGCTTACTATCATCGACAAAACTACCTCCATTGCTATCTGCGAATCCTTTCTGAACTTTTTTTTTTCTTAAATCTTATGTAGGTATGAGAAGAGGCATTCTAATACCCCTGCACATATATCCCCCTGTTTCCGTGTAAAGGAGGGCGATCATGTTATCATTGGCCAGTGCAGGTTGGTACCTTCTCTGTTGTCTATGTTCTTTATTGTCATCGAATGTTTCTTGGTCGACCATTGGTTATTTACTGTGCAGGCCTTTGTCAAAAACTGTGAGATTCAATGTTCTTAAGGTGATCCCAGCTGGTTCTTCGGGTCGTGGGAAGAAGGCCTTTACAGGGATGTGATTTTGTTTTAAACTTATCCTCTGTTTCAATTATAGTCTTGAGTGTTCGTTATGTTTATTAGGATAATGCTGCGGTTTGTTTCTTCTACCAAAAATTCTGTGGTCGACTTCTGTTAAAACGTGCCTTGATTTTTAATGTATTCTGTCAACTGCTCTGCGGTTCTTCTTGATTATAAAGATTAATCCTTACATAGTCAGTAACTTCGGCTCCATTTTCTTGGATCAGCCTGGCCTTTGTTTTGGATTTGGGTCACTTCCTCAGACTATGTCCAAGATGAGTAGCTTGGCCCATTTCCCAAAAAGCAAGAAAAAGTAGTGTTTTTTTTTTAATATTCAGAATTTAGTAGAAGGCATTAGGCAATATAATATGATGATGATATCGTTGTCTTTTATATTCTCTGTTGGATGTTGTGTGTGTCTGATTGCTATTTGATCTTCATTTTCTGAGTGATCAGTCCATAATGGATCTCTCTCCTTTTTTCTTTCTTTCTTTCTAATATTCTTTCCTCAACGTGGTCCATGGAGAAGTTGTGTCAATTTTTAATCCCACTTTGGACCACAATTCCAATTCATGCTCTTTGTACTTCCATAACTCACTATTCCCTTTTACTAATTAATAAAGCAAACTCATGATGTAATATAAATGGTCAAAAGTTTCACAAAGGCACTTTATTTTTTCAAAGTCTCAAAGTTTCTTTTTATATCCGAATCTGCTAACTAACTACATCGATATAATGGAAAAAGATGATTAATAGACAAAAAAAAGAAGGAAAAAAAGAAGCAAAAGATACAAAGAAGGAAGAAGAAGCATGCTAGCTGTTCCAATTATGAAATGCACGTGTGTCCACAATCATCAAGATCATTACATAATAGAAAAACGATCTCCTTATCTCAAGACAAACAAAGCTACGATCTCTAAAAGTAAACTCTTGATTGAATGCTTCTTTAAGGGTTAAAAGCAAACTTTTTCAACCGAAGATGATCAATCTTTTGCATAATATCCCCAAGAAGCTATCGTTACATTCTTGAATGAATCTCTTTATAGATCTGTTGATTGATCAGAACAATACAGATATGGTATCGATTAACATATCCATATGACAGCATGTGATATCATAGCCGTTATGTCAATAGAGAATCTTATGTTATGTTAGTACTCATTATTGTGCATGCAAAGACCAAGAGTATAAGAAGTAATAAACTTTCTTTGTCGTTCACATAATATTATCATTTCAGTCAGAGAATCTCTTCGAAGAAGCTGCTACGCATCATCATTAGTTTGTATGGCCAAGCTTGGCTGTAAAGATTCGCACTATCGATACTCTTTTTTTAATTTTCTTGCGTGAAATAGTTTAATGCAAGAACTGTTTTCTTTGGATTTAAAGTTCGATTCGGGCAATCAATCGCATAAAGAACGAAGATTATAATATCGTTGAAAGTTGAAACGAAGACTCTGACCAAGGAAAAACTAATAAGGGGCATACAATATATAGAAGCGCAATCATATTGTAAAACAAAATGTATTTGCAATTTATTTATCTACAATTCTCCCACTCATATCAAACAAAATCAAACATAGTTACATTATCATCAAACCCTAAACACACAATTAACAATATCCAAAACCCGAAGAACACAAGAAAAGCTTCGAAGCACATAGATAAAGAAATAAATCAAAACCCACAAAAGAAAAGAAAAGAAAAGGGGAACGAAAATAATATTCTAACAATGCATGCATGCATGCATACTAGCATGAAGAAAAGCTTCAAACCCTGATACACGAAGCACAAGTAGTAGATCTAGACTTCACAATGGATTCCATAGCCTTAGCTACATCATTAGCACAAGGCCTTGCTTCTGGTTCACAAGCAGTACATTGCAGTGAAAGATTCATCGCATCGACGATTTGGTTCTTCTGACGATTGCTTAGCATTTCTTGGTCATTATTATTCTTAATCTTCGAATCAACCCATGTTTCAAAATGGCAATCTGAGTAGCAATATCTCGCCCATTCAACGATGCTTCTGTGGATCGCAAGCTCTGTGTCCTCAGGAGATTTTCCAGTGAGTAGTTCAATGAGGAGTAGCCCAAATCCATAGATATCACTCTTTTCGTTGAACCCTTTTGAATTTTCTATCTCTGAAGAGAGAGAGAGAGAGAGAGAGAGAGAGAACAAAGGGTGAAACTACTCATTACAAAAGTGAAAGCTGATATTCATTTGAAACACAGTTTGTACTTTGCAAAAGCATAAAGTTAAGGGGTTCATCGTTTCTTTGATTGATACTAATGCATGGATCATGAACTTTATCTGCATATATGGTAGGTTCTTTCTATATGTAATGTGAAGAACTAGGCAGTCTAAATTACATGTACCTGGTGCAGCATAAGCAGACGAGTCCAAACATTTGTTCCCAGAATTTATAAGATAACTAATCCCAGGAAGATTTAATCTTAAATGAGCTTGATTTTTTCCATCGATAATGATCTTGCGAGGTGTGATCGAACCAACAACTCCAGGTGAACAATAGCAATGCAAATACTTAAGAACTCTTGCGATTTCAATTGCTAGGTTGAGTCTATGTTCCAAGGTCAGGAGTGGAATCATTTGGCTCAGATTCTTTCCTTCGATGTATTCATAAACCAAAATGCCAGCTTTTTCTGATCTACATATTGCGAGCAGCTTCACGATATTTGGATGACTAAGCTTGCAATAATGGCTCCAATCCGTCCAGCAATTCGATGGAATTGAAGCTACTTCTTTAGCCAAGAACTGCTGTTTGCTGTCTGAGGTAGACTTTCCTTTGTATGACAAACCTAACCTTCCACTCGCCACAAGATTCTCTTCTCTGATGGATGATACTATGTCCTTAATGGTAATTACCGGTCTCGAATGGTTAGAATTCAAGAACTGTAATTCCCAAGTTCCATCTTCACTTCGTATCTTCTTTAGCTCCATTAGACTGGACCTTCTTCTAACAAAAGCCGCGACAACAACGATGATCACGAACGTCATAATTGATGCTAGAACGAACGTTAATACGAACAAATGAACATGTCTTTTAGCACCGTTATTGCATGGCGGTAAGCCGCTTATCTTCTCACCACCGCAGAGGTCGTTACCTGCAACTGAGCTTGAGTTAATTGCCAGAAATGCCCCTGTTGAGGGCAAGCTACCATGTAGGTGATTGTAAGATATGTTAACTTGAACAAGAGAGTCCGCATTCCCTAGATTAGATGGGATTTTCCCTGTCAAGTCATTGAAGGATAAGTCAAGCTGACCAAGAACAGGCATAGCG
Organism: Lindernia subracemosa; assembly: GCA_028392965.1. Taxonomy (NCBI): domain Eukaryota; kingdom Viridiplantae; phylum Streptophyta; class Magnoliopsida; order Lamiales; family Linderniaceae; genus Vandellia; species Vandellia subracemosa. The sequence goes on along the minus strand of JAQPCC010000168.1, from coordinate 102,824 downwards.
GCAAGGCCATGCGGGATTTCTCCGGTGAGATGGTTGTGGCTAAGGTCAAGATTCACGAGCTTATGGCAGTGGGATAACTGATCGGGGATTGGACCCGAGAGATAGTTCTCGTTTAACTTCAGCATCATTAGCTGAGAAAATCCTCCATAGCTTTTCGGTATGGTACCAGAAAATTTGTTGCCTGATAGATCCAGGCTTTCAAGATTATGATCACTGCCAAAAGAGCCTGGAAGTTGGCCCAAGACCTTGTTGTTTGCCAAGTTTAGCATCTGAAGTTGTGACATATTCCATCTCCTATCATTGATCTTGCCAGAGAAACTATTGCTCGAAGCATCAAGATAGTAAACCAATGGAAGCTTTGTGAATTCTGGTGGAATTTCACCAGATAATCTATTCTTCTGAATCCTAACTCGTTGCAGGCTGGTGCAGCGGCTTAAGCTCCGGGGAATCTCACCTTCCAAAGAATTTGAGAATAGAATGAGCTTATAAAGATGGCCCGATGAGCATAAGTTTTCCGGGATTTTTCCAGTGAGATTATTCGTGGAGAGGTCTAATACGGTGAGGTTGTTATTCTTTCCAAGATCCGCAGGTATATCTCCAGAAAGTCTATTAGACCATAACTGTAGAACTTGAAGGTGGGGCAAAGAAGATAAAGCATTTGGGATATTTCCAGAGAAGTTATTGGAGAATAAATGGAAGATTTCCAAGTTCTTCAGCTGTGAAAACTCTTCAGATATCTCACCAGACAGAGAATTGTCACTCAAATCAAGAGACACTAACTTCTTGAGATTGAAAATAGTTCTTGGAATTGGGCCTGTGAGCTTGTTAAAGTAGAGGAAAAGGTTCTCAAGATCAGTGAGATTTCCTAAAGATGAAGGGATCTCGCCGGTGAGATTGTTGTATACAAGGTCGAGATGATTCAGAAAAGTTAGCTCACCAAGCCCTTTTGGAATCTCTCCAGTAAGATTGTTGTACCCAAGATAAATCCACCTCAAGCTCTTCATGAACCCTAATTCATCTGGGATTTCACCAGTCAGCTGGTTTGATGCTAAAGTCAAGACTTCCAGCATCGTCATGTTAGTCATAGAACTAGGGATTCTTCCTGACAATACATTCCCGCCAAGATCAAGAACTTTGAGGCCATACAACAATCCAATGTCAGGTGGGATTTCTCCAGACAACATGTTGTTTGATAAGTCCAGCGTTTCAAGAACTAGCGGGAGATGGTTTCCACTGGCAATTGAACCTGTCAGGTTATTGCTGCTAAGGTTGAGACATCTCAGAGACGAAGAATAAGACGATGCGTTTAACCTTGGGATCTCTCCAAAGAACTGATTATAGGAGAGATCAATGGTTTGAATGTACTGTAATCTGAAGATGGATTCCGGGATTTTTCCTGACAAATTCATCCCGGACAGCTCGATCTTCGAAACATGGGATGTGTCGAAACAGGTTATACCTTTCCATTTGCATAGAGTAGCCTCAGATGAAACATTCCAGCTTCTGAGATGATGAAAAGGATCGCTTACAGAAGCTTTCAAGGATAAAACCATCTCAAACTCACTATAAACAGCTTTGCACAGAGGCATTCTGGTATTGATGATGATGAATATGAGCACAAACTCAACCAAAACTGATGATGCATAACTCGCCATTGCGCTGCTGATCGAGGTTTTCGTTGAGTATACGGTTGAAAGCTGAGGTATTAAAGATAACTTAGAAAAGCTGAGCAACTTTCAAGCTAGGTATAGTAGTACACAGCACACTTCATTTTCTGCATCCGAAAAATAAAAGGGAAGATTAAAGTTAACTCTTTCGATCTGAAGCTAAAGAAAAGTAGATAGACATAAAACACAGCTTGTATTATATATATATATATATATATATATATATATGAAGAGGGAATCTTTCACACATGGACAAATGAAAATTGGCATTTGCTATATCATTATAAGGACAACAGCTTAAAAAGGGAACTAGAACAAGCAAGAAAAGCATGCGTGAAGTTGAACATAAAGTTAATAAGTGAAGCAGAAGCTGTTGCATGCAAGAAAATCCCAGAAGGAAAAAACATATATAAATTAATCCGTCCTAAAAAAAAATAGAAATCTAGTATCTAAGCGTACCTTGTTAGAAAGATAATCATAGGAAAAGCTTGAATATATGAAGCCCAGAAGCTGAACCCTCACGTGCCTGTAATTATTACAGATGGAGATAACATACTAGGGTTTGAGTCAATATATATAGAGAGATATATAAAAGAGTATCTATGATTCTTGTGAAGGAGTTTAGATGCTTAATTGTTGATGGGCACACGAACGGTTTAAAGGAAAAGAAGGTAGAAGGGCAGGGAGGGACAGACGATGTAAGAAAAGAAAAAAGAAAAATAAAATATTTGAAGCGTTTTAGCTTTTGTCGGATATTACCAAAGTTCTCTTTTTGACTGAAAATTGCTTTAGAATGTTACATCGAAATATGTAACCGTTGAGGCCATGTTATGTTTGCTTTTGCTCTAAATATGCAAAAATTGTGTGAACTTTTCATAGCTATAAAGCTTATACACAGGAAAAAGGTATCGGCTATAATTATTATTAATCCAAATAGAAAACTTATACAAAATAATTGAGATAAATGAATCTATATTTGAAGAAAACATATTGGTAGCAGATGAGAATGAAAAAAGTGGAATGTATTTCTGTTTTTTAATTCTCTTTGTCGAAGGAATATGCAGTGTGTGGTCTTTGTCATTCAAGCATGCTTGCTTTATTTATTTATTAGTTATTTTTACTAACTCATCATCTAAATTAATAATATCACGTTCACCGATGATTTGTGAGGAAGAAAGTGGGTTATAATCATGCGCCTACAATTTATCAATTTTAGACACTTTATTTGAGTAAACAAATATAATTCCATATTAAATATAATGAAGCATGCAACAATTTGGAAAGCTGATATATGCCATTATGCTGTAAAGTACAAAGCCGTCCACTATAGATTTAGTGCTTAAGAGATTGTATTAAAATAATTAAACCACTTCTCGTTTGTCGTATCTATCTATATATACATACTAGTTGCTAGTGGTTTCCAAATATCAGAATATTATATTTCATTTATTTAATTAAGTTCTTAAACAAATATCATTAAACATTTTTATAGTGAAAACTGAAACATCAAGGTTTGTATTTTTGGGTGTTTTTCATATTAAAAATTGTATGAAATGAATAAGGAAAAAAGAAAATATAGAATAGAACTGCTAAAATGATGTGGGCATATGACGAAGCCGACCTAATTCCATCAAATAAGGGTTGTCTATTGCTTTTTGGGATAAGGTGTTCTTTTGCAGTGGTCCAATGTCCTGTTTTTTTTTGTTTTTTTTTTCAAAGTGCAAATTCATCAATATATATGTATTCTATTTATTTTTTTTCTAAATAGATTTTTTTTTTCGAAATTTTTTTTTATCATTAATTGGGCCAAGCACAAGCTAAATTATTGGGTCTTATTGCCAATATAGTTGGGCCTATGATGTTCATTTTTTTTCCTTTCCTTACAATCTATGATGTTCATTTTTTCGTTTTCTTTTATGATCCATCTTCCCATTAATTTCCAAAGAATAACGTCTATCAAATTCACATGCTACCTTGATTTGCACACGTGTGAGAATCACATGCTATGTAGAGTTTTAGGTTTTATGTTTCGAGGGATTGATCTATAAAGTGTAATGTAGGTTGGGACCAAACTTCTCACAATTTGTTAATTTTAATTTGAACATGAACCCTATTGTTATGGCTGGCTACGACCACGCTTCTTTATTGCTTTTAATCATTATTTTAAAAGATAAGATATATTTTTCAACTACTTGCTACAACATATCTTGATATTTTTATTTGATATGAATATGCATGTGCGAATGAAAACTCTAATTAAACTTGCACAAGTCCTCTCGTACGTCTATATGTTATGCAGTATATGTAACTGATTCTTGGTATAATATTCTTTCTTAAACTATTGCTGCATGAATCCTTATTATATGTTCATGTACTTAAATGAGCTTTCGCAAGTGTTTGTGTTTCTTGCCTGTGAGTCTTCACGAGCCTACAAAGGCCTACTTACACAGTCCTATATTCTATTCTTTGAACAACTTGTGACAGTAAACTTTGACTCATACATAATTGATCAAATAAATGTTTATATACGGCAAATTGGGAGCTAAAAGGGACCCTTTTTTATAGTGTTATCATTTATTGCATTTCAAAAAGCAAATCGCTAACTAGTTAATATCTCATGTTTCTTTTGTCACGAATATGTTTAGTCCTTATCACTTCGTCCCTTCTTTAACCAAGATTCCAATATTCGCAGGCTATATATACTTCCCACAATCACAATTTTACATCTTTCATATAAAGCATTTCAGATAAAGAAATGGTAGTTCATGGAGTTGGCGAAGAGAAGCATTTGCCTCGTCCGATCATGGTATGCAAGTCTTTTTCCAAGATAATACTTCAAGATATCCGTACATATATACATCAATACACAATATTTGATACATAGACAATACTATACATCAATCCACGAATTTTTTTATAAAAGTTCCCTTTTGCAGAAACTTTGCAATCATCAAATGCTGCGCAAGGCCGTGTCTGATGTAACAAAGGAAATAATTAAATTAGGCGAAGATTTAGAAACCATTGTAGAACTAGAAGAAACAATAGTCCAAGTATCGTGCGCCTGCTGTGGCCTAAAAGAAGACTGCACGAATGAATACGTTTCAAGAATTCGAAAATCCTTTTCCGGTAAATGGGTTTGCGGGCTTTGTTCTGAGGCCCTTAAGGAAAGGTTGGACCACGGGCCCTCAGATATCGAAGAAGCGATGATCACTCACACGAATTTCGTTCAAGAGTCGAGGCTAAATCCAAAGCTTTCATTGACTTGGGCTATGAGGGACATAGTTAAAAGGCATTGCGAGAGAAGAAAGAGTGAATTATCATCGAGATCGAAAAAGATAAGCAGAAGTTCTAGTTGTGTTCCTAGGATTGAAAATTATGATATTACCAAACATTAAATGCATGATATACATAAGTATATATACCTTGAATCAAGTTATATATACATATATCACATAGTTTAGGATTGCATATAACTAGTAGCTACATCTACATGTATCAGATAAGTCAGAATGTATTGTTTCTCATCAATTATAATATTAGTTTGGTCTATGCGTAGCAAAAATTCATTTTATATATATATATATATATATATTACCAAAATGAGGGGCTGATTATTTATATGATTCTTTGGTCCTTTGTTTTTTCTTCTCCAATGATCTGATTATAAAAGGAATGGCTTTTCAACACATCAAGCTTGAATTATAGATTTCGATGTGTTTGTTCTGTGTGTGAGTATTAGCTAAAAGCATACAACACACCTTTAATTATTTGATCTCAATTGTTGTACGCACACTATCATACGTCTTACTTCTAATCATCAACCATCTGTCAGGGGAAAAACGTCCATAATACAGTACTATAGCAGAAACCCTAACACAGAACATTCTTAATATGCAAATACCATAACAAAAAACAGATAAAACTGTAAGTTTATTAGCTAAGAGTCATAAACTAACTATTACTAGGTTATAGCTGGTTTGGCTTCTGGATCGGTCATGTATATAGTATTAACTAATTATGAGCTTAGTGAGTCCTCTCCTTCGAGATTGAAAGCATATATACAACCTCGAGCTCCTGGTAATCTTCTGAGTGTTATTATTTTTAGTACAACCTTTGTCCATAGGGCTTAAAGACTTAGACCTATTCTTCCTTAACATCTCTCTCATGGCTTCGGCTTGCAATAGCACAGGGTAAGCACGTCCCAACCTGTTGAACTTGGCACAAGCACTCACATTGTGCGTTCAATGCCTCTTCTATCTTTCCACCATTTTTCTCCATTTCTTCTTTTACTGACTCCGAGCAGAGCCCGCATATCATTTTTCCGCTATATTTTTTGCGTATTTTCCTTCACATATTGGGGTACTCCTCTGACATACCACAACATTCACATTTCGTATCCTCTATCTCCGGGATAGGAGGTAATAATATCTTGTGATTGTTATTGTTAGAGCTGGTTTTTTCAGTACTAGGGTGATTGTTTTTTTTTTTTTTTTTTTTTTTAATTTAGGGTTTCTAGCTAGGTTCATGAGTTCGAATGAGACGCCAGAGATCACATGGTACGTTGAAGAGATTCAACGGAGAGCATAGTGGGCTTTCGGTAGTTGTTCGCAGCGTCTGGTTTAGTGAAACCTTAATTGGAGGAACGTGGAGTCTCTATGGGGAGCCATGCAGGTCGTAAGTAAGAATACCTTGATATGCATATATATGAAAAGAAAACAAGGGAAGTTTTAAGTACGTACTAGAAAAGTTGGGAGCATAGCAGAAGATTGCATCATGCGGTAGTAGGCATCATGTGAGCTAAGATTGTTGCAATATATAATAGAAGTGTTAGTTGTTGGCTTAGTTGCGACTGTATGTGGCCATCAATAAAAGCACTGCATTTTGCATCGTCGTATGTGGACGACACAGTACTGTATGCGTGCGTTTCATGTGTATATATTGGTTGTGTGAAGGGCATTCGTCGAAACAGCTTATAGCATTCATGAACTAGCTAGCTAGCTCTCATGTGCCTTTTCCTTTAAATTCATGCTGAAATCATCTATATAAGGTGGCGTCCACAAAAACAAAATGATTATTATATATATGACGACGAAGGTAAGAAACATGAATAAGGGTTTCCGTGAGTGGCCTGTAATAACATATATATTGTTTTGCAATAACAGAACTCGATCATGATGGTCGGGGGGACAGAACCTTGCAGTCATGACTATTACTCTTAGTTTCCTCTTCTTGTTAGTGTAAACGAAGAATGCAAATCAACCATAAATAAACCAAACAAACATATATAATATCCGAGAAAATTCACAGAAAAAAAAGAGAAGAAAACTCTCGGTACGACTTTAAAGAAAATAGTTATGCTTTGGATGATGAGCTTTGGATGATGATCAGTTCACATGATGATTCTTGACGGAGCCTTCCCAACAAGAATCTTCTATTCTTCCTAGGTATGCTGCATTCATACACATAAAAAAGATCATCTTGCTAAAACAACAAGGGAAATGATATACACAGACGACGAAACCTGAATATACCATGCAATGCCAGCCACTCATGCACCAACCAAACAAATGGAAGGTTCATTATGGGATTACAAATGGCACCCTATTGTCATGTCAAATCTCTAAAACATAATATATAGAAATCTGTATTTAATCTAACATACGAAGGGAAGGGAAGGACAAAATCCATCAAAAATAAATATAATCATTCCAATAATAAATACTACAGTACGGCAACCCAAGCGTGACCAGACAGTCCTCACATCAAAAACACCAAGGGATGTCATAATATATCTTTCAAGCCCCCAACAACCGAACACATCCGCGTGAAGAGGCCGGGGGTTATCGATTGATTTTGCTTATGAGTGTTTGCGAATTTTCTTGTTCAATTTGTCCTCTGCTCTGTACCTCTCTCGTCGCTCCTCTCTCTTTCTCTTCTTTGTAACTTGCTCTTGCTTTGCAGACTCCTTTTCCTGTGCCTTCTTCTTCTCCGCTTCCTTGAGCTTGCGTTTTTTCATCTGCAGCACACAAACCAACCATGCATCATTCATTCATTCATCAACCAGACCAACTACTACTACCCGCTTCTACTATACAAGCAAGTATAGTAATTGGAAAGCCTAGGAGGACGACAGGGACCTTCTCATTTCTGATAAGTTGAAGATGTTGAACGAGGGCATGCACTTTTCGTTCGTGAGGCTCCATCACAACAGCTCTCCTATTTTCTAGCAGCTTTCGCCTGTGAGCAGGTGTGTCCTTGGGTTTCGACGCAAATGGGAGAGCCGCTTGTAATGACTTGGGAATAACCAGTGGATTGAACTTCCTTGGCTTCCTCTCAATAGGCTGAAAAAACCAATACAATAGAATGACCAACACATATTTATCAGTGAAGGGAATGGAGATCGAGTAGAACAACATTTCTTATACCCTATATAGCGAATCCTTGTTGACCGGCACGGGAAGGTTGTGTTCCCTTCTCAGTTCAGCCACGGTCTTCATCCCTTGCCAGCTTTTGTCACGAGGCTGCAAAGCTGTCGTAAGAGGGTTGTAAAATTGAGGGACATCAACCTGAATCCAAGCACGCAAGAAGACGATATCCGTCATCTTTATCTTGTCCTCGAAGGTGCATCTAGCAATGCCTTCTCTAACAGATCCACCCTTCTTCTTCAACTCATTCGCAATCTCTTCTTTTGCAGCCTTGAACAGTACCATAAGACGAAACAATTTATTAAAAATCGGATATACCAGCTGATTGAGTGATATGTACTACCTTTTTCACTTGTCCGCGAATTCCACTGACAGTGCGTATAGCTGCTCCTTCAAACCTCGCCACTTCCAGATCTGAAGTGAACATGTCTTTGATAAAAGCAGTTTTCTTATAGATTTTACAGGCAGAACCAACAAGCTTGAGCTTCTTCACTATCCTTGCAGCATGATTGAACTCCAGGACCGTAGCAGTTGCTGTAATACGAAACGATGCCTGAAGAAACAACCCAAATGTACTTATAAGGAAAACTGATGATGGTCCAATATAGCTGCAAGTTTTGAATCGAGAAAAATGCTCGGGTTTATTGTTTGAGTAGATAAAATTTCACATTCCACATGAAATTAAGGACCCAAATAAACCATATACATCCAAATAAATCCAACATAATAAACAATCATAACTGCTCTTTAAACTTTAAAATTTGGCTTACCTGGTTATTCGATAAGTTCTGCACAGCAACCATCCCAGTATGAGGCGGCGCAAGTGGACCCCAGAACATTGCAAGGCAATGCATGTGCTCAGGAGTGTATTTGAGCATGCGATGTCGTCCATTTTGGTCTTCAATTGCATAAATCGGCACAGTTTGGTAGCGTCTCCATCCAATAGAAACAATAATCGGGTCTCTCGTCTTCAACACTTTCTTGTGCCACCTGTGACGCTTCAACCGAACCTTCAGGGACAAGAAACACAAAAGTACTCGTGAATATATAGACAACAACAATGCATCACTCAAGCAAGGATATCGATTAACTTTTAAAAATTACTCCTAACCTGCATATACCCAACATTTTCCTCCCCGAGTGCAAGTCCACCAACTAGGATTGGATGATGAGGGTCAAAATTTTCCACCATTTCACAGGGGACATCGTGGATTTCAAGTCTGACGTAGGTCCCAGTTCTGTAACCCTCTATTTCGACACGAGTAACTTCGTCCAGTTCATTAAGTTCAGCAATGTTTACCTGCTTCTGCCGTTGGATCTCCTCTTTTAACTGCAATAGTCAAGTTCGTGCATAAAACACAAGTCACAATCATCACAAGGGAAGTCGAGATTGATCAATGCGAGATTATACCTTATCAAAAAATTCACTGCCTTTGCTCTTTCCATGATCGGTATGGGTGTCATTATCATCATCTTCTTCATCAGGAAACTCAGATCCATCATATGTAAAATTAGAATTAAGGATGCCATTTTCAAGTTATATCAAGTCGAGATCCTGTGCACAGAGTATAGATCCCCATAGCTCCCTAATAACAAGGTTTATAAATCCAAAAAAAAAAAATGCAAAGAACAACAGTACTATGACAGAAACATAATTAAATCTTTGAAAATGATGCTTGCCGTAATTTCAGTACGAGATGAAGCACATACATTAAAACTATTATTCGAGTCTAAAAAAGGATATTGAGCATCAAATTTCGCACGAAGTGCTAGCTTTTTCAGCCTCCGCTCCTCAGCAGCCTTGTCCTCACCCTTATGAGAGTCACCAATATCATTTTCCAAATGGTTTTCATACTTCTCACCAGTTTCCAAGTCTTCAAAATCACCAAAGACTGCACCATCTCCATCTGTAGTACTTTCTGTGAGCTTATTTCTCAAGGATGCTTTTGACCAGTCCCCTGTCACAAAACGATCGCGAATACTTGCAATCAAGTTATCATCCTCCCAGTCCTTATCACTGGCATCAATAAAAAACTTTGAGCAGTCATCAACATCTACATCGCCAACATCCGTTCCTTTTTTTGTCTTCTGCACCCAATCAAATGAATGGTTGTTAAAAATGACATTATAATGACAAGATGTTGAGTAATAGCCAAACTTTTTGGGGGGTAGCCGGCCGCAGACCTTGGCTCCTTCTCCTTTAGGAATAAAGAATTCATCGTCCCCACTTTCATCTCCACCGGATCCATTCTTCTCATCCGGAGATTCTGATGAGGGTTTCCCATATACAAGTTGCATAAGATTAATATTCTTCCGAGCTGAAGTTCGTTCTGCCAGGGATTCCTTCCATTTGGCAACATTTCCCATCTCACCTATAACAAAGGCTATCATTTTTGGGGTCTGAAAGCTAAGGAAAACAGATAAACAAATAAGATGGTTGCTCATTAACATTCACATCCAAAGAATGCATACCTTTCTCTTCCTCATCATCTGAAAGATCAGACGAAGTGTCTTGATCATCATCATACTGATGTTCATCCTCATCACTTAGTTCCACATCACCTTCCCTATCAGAACCCTATATTCAAAGGTAGGTAGGTAGGTAGGTAGGTATAAGAAGTGCAGCTCAGTAGTGGCAATATACATTTACATTAGAATCAAACAAATATGAGTGAGAAGTTGTTAGCAATAAATAAAAGACAATCTAGGAGGAATATAAATAAGTGCCATTATTTGGTCCTAATATGCCGGGAAAGAGAACAATGACTTTGAACTTCATTCAAAATATTCATCTTTGTTCGCCATCAATAATGACATAACGCATCAATAAGAAAGGTATATGTATATAGATCATCGTTGCAAAATAATTACCTGTAGATTGTCAATATCCATTTCATTACCAAAAACTGCTTTTCTTCTGACCCTTCCCTCATGAAAGTCAATCTCTTCTTTGAAATTGTTTTGTGCAGCCGTCACCTGCTCCAATGGATCTAAGGTTTCTTCATCTGAACTATCGTCCATCAGTTTTGATGAGGAACCACATATAGGAATATTCTTCCCATCGGAAGACTCCAAATCATCCCCATCCTCAGAATCACTACTATCACCTATTTCATCTACATCATCATCAGCATTCATGTCAGTGTGACACATTTCTACAGGCTCAAGAGGAATTTCTCGATCAGTAACTTTACGAGCATCAGCAGAACCATTCTGAGCTTCGGTTGACAAAAAAGGTTTTCTGCCAAAAAGCGAAATGAAACTCTGCTCCAACTTCTCATCAACAGAATATTTTGTATTCTGTAGAGACTTGACCAATTCAACACCAACATCACGTTGCTTTCCTGGCAGAGAAAGAGAACAATGGTTTCTCAAAAACAAGAAAAGCAGCATTTTCATCTGTCTTTCAATTCATCTAGAATTTTACAGGACGACTCTATCTTATTATATTTCACATATAAATTACAAAGCACACAACACACACACACACACACACAACTTATCCATAAAGAGTCAAAGTAGCAGAAGAGACATAGAAGCTCTATTACTGTTTCAACAATCAGAAGTACAGATGCAGCCAGATAGCTTAGGCCAAACATGCAAGAGAGGATGTTTTGAAGAAATATCATTAAAGAATAATATATGACACTATCTGAGTACCTGAAAGAGCTGTAACTGTAAAACGAATATATTGTGCAAAAGGGAGTGGCACGAAAGCAATAGCACAAATAAGATGAAATAGGATAATCACCTTTTCCCCCAGAACTAGCTCCATCATCTTTAGAGAACTGCACAAAATGGTCATTTATATTTATGTAGACAGCATCCTTATCATAAACTAGATCCCCAAGTCCAGACATAGGTGCATAAAATAATTTTTCCTTGTCTCGCAATCCTTTTTTCTTTGCAGCTGAGGGCAGAGGACACGGATCAGCTAACGCAGTGATTTCAGAGAGAGGAAAATCGCCAACACCTGCAATGTGTGCCTGCATTATGCTGAAGGTCAGTAAAATTCTGAAAAAAGTTAACAAATGCTAGAAAAGTGGAAATAGATTATATTCAGTAGATTCCACACCTCAACATCAACTGATTCAGTAATGAAAGAATTCTAAAGAAAGTAATTGATGACCAAAAATCACTAAGTATGATCAGAATGGTCAAGCCGACAGTAAAGAAAAATATTGAAAACAACACGAAAAAGAAACCAAATACTCCAACTAAATCATTGAAATTCGAAAACATTTTTCACAGAAGAATACTAAAACTATCAGCCTGGAGAACAATGATCAACTTCAGTACCTTTATTCCCTTCTTCAAGTTACATCCTCGCAGGTAACCATACAGTGTAATATTTCTGTCACACTTATGATTCATTTGCACTTTCTCGGGGGGAGTAATATCTTCAAAACGATCTACTAAGACGTATGGATGAGCAACTCGCCATGACAAAGGGGGGAATTTCATGACAGAGATAAATCTTGCAAGATTATGCACTTCGCGTTTTGTATACCTTTCACAAGAAAACCCACGAAACAATAAGTATATATGTAAGGATACAGCATGCAACAAACACAGAACAAGAAGAAAATAGAAAGTAGATCCACTCACTTTCCATGAATGAGACCCGACAAGTAAAACAACTTAGCACCATCATATATCTCAGTCCAGAATCGATGCTTTAGTCGTTGTTTTGTTTTCCTGAGTTTCTTCACGTCCTTAAATTTGTCCAAATGAGTGAGTACACCCATGACTCTAGGAAATCCATGATTTTGAAGAATGTTCAGAAATTCAAAAGTTTCCTGCAATATTTTCGAACAATCGTATAAAACTGAAGCATAAGCATATTTCGTAACAAAATATTGCATGCTCTTGGCCCCCTCCAATTTTTAGATGAATAGCATACAAAAGGCCAACTCAAATTGCGAGGGATATTAATAAACCATCATAATATTTGGATTTCGAGGTCCTAAAACATGCTTCCCATCAGAAAACTTCATTTCTAAAATATACTAGATATCCTTGATCAGAGCAGTTAATTTCCCCACCATTTTAAAATCATCTACAAAAGATCAAGTGGCATATGAATAAAAGCACTATTAAGACCCCACGGAGGATCATTTCTTCATTATCTTTACAAATGAATTCTGCAGTCCCAGATATACTAATGAAAAAGTAATGAGTCAGCCCTTGGCAACAAAGAATGCATGCATATGCAAAAAGTATACAAAGAAATGAGAGAATATCACCATTTCAAAGCCAAAACTTCCGTCAATAAGAAGCAAAGCTAAATCAGCAAACTTGGCACAATCAATCATCCCATTGATATCGTTTGGGCACTCCACAAAGTGTAGTCTCCTTTGCTTTCCTGACATATAAGAACACATCAATTCGAAACTGAATGCTTTCCACACTTCAGCTGTGTCCTCGAAACTAAACTCGCTTATACATACAAATTGTTTGGCAAGTTGATCTTAACATCATTTCCTCAATTAGACATGCCAAAAGTATACAGACAGATAAACTATGGAAGGAAAACCCAACCTGACACAATAGTAATTGGACCGCGAACTTCAGGTAAATTGTGCTTTGTATAATGCTTCACCAGACACTTAATCAGCAACGACTTTCCAACCTGCAACACGGTCAAATTTCAATCTCCCGAACGTAAAGAACTGGAAATGCAAATGTACAAATAAAATCAGCACGAGAACTCAGCAAGCAAACCTTTGGGGGCCCTTGGACGACAACAACGAACGGAGCAGGTTCACCTGTAGAGCGATCAACTGTCGGCACATGAAGCCTCTTCTGCTCCTTCTCTGTCGATATGGTATGCAGCTTCTTGGCTTTTACGGAAGAATTAAACGAGAATGCCTAAAACCAAATACATATGTATAATTAGTTAGGTGTTGGCACAGCCAATATAGACGCATAATAAACCCTGCAAGTTTGCTACCATCACCAAAAAAAAAAAAAGAACTCCGTAGGTCGGCACAGAACCACGTTGACACTAGCATACATCCTCGAAATCAATAAAAAAAATCACCAGAATAGATTATCGTCGGCCAGTTCTGCAATTACCTTGGGATTGTTTTGCTTCTTCTGCTCCTTGGTAAGACCATCGTTGGAGTTAGGCCTCGACTTGGACTTCTTGTTCTTCACGGAAGCTCCTGATTTTCTAGCTCTATGCGACTTGTGCGCTTGGTCGTTCTCCGTCGCCATGACTAGGTTTAGGGGTTCGAGCGAAGCAACTGTAACTGAGAAAGGCGTTTATTCCATCGACGGCGGTCCGTTTTATTTTGGGGTTCAAAGGGATGGGAAGGGAAAGGAAGGGGAGGAAAGGTAAGTAAACGGAATAGATATGCAAATTGTTCGTATTGGGCCTTCGACCAGGCCCAATAAAACCTTTAGCCCATCTAAGCTAAGGTTTAATTGTTTGGTTTTGGAACGAACTAAATATTAAGTATTGGAATCGCATGAAATATAATAAAAATACGGAATTTTTGTATATTTACACGATCGAGAACAATAATAATGAAAAAGAAAAAAGATGGCTATCATCGAATCAAACAAAAATACAAAATTCAAGGTGTATTTATTACATAAATGGAGAAGAGATGGTAGCAGCAGCTTTCAGACATTTATTACTATCTATCTATCTATCTATCTATCTATCAAGTAATAATGATATTCATTGAAGAGGAGGACGACGACTCCTTGTTCTCCAAACTCTGCGCCAAGCCTTTCAGACCATTCTCAAGATAAGAAGCCAATCCATCGCAGCTCAGACCTTCAACTGGATCAGCACAAAAGGACCATTCAATCATGCAGCCATCTTTCTTCTCCACTACCTTGAGAGTCGACTTGTAATACTTGAACCCCATGTTGTTCTCCATCACTTGATAGCTCAGGACCTTGTTGGTGGGGTCGATATCCGTCAGTTTCTCATCGGCCCACTTCACCAACGGTTCTCCTCCTCCGCCTTGCATCGTGGCGGAGCAGCGGCGGACGAGGCCCGGACGGCCTTCGGAGCCTTCAAGTTTGTGGCACGCGTCGATGGTGGGGAGCCATCTGTGGAAGCTGCAGAAGTCGCGTACTAGTATTGACCAGACGACGTGTTGGGGCGTGGCGTTGATTTGGGCTGTGACTTTGCCTTGCCATTTGCAGTTAACCTCAGAATCCATTGATCGGCGGCAGATCTTTTATTGTATTGGTGTGTCGTCTGTGTTGTGTTGTGGTGTGGTTTGGTTTGGTTTGGTTTGGTATAAACTAAGTAATAAAAGCTCATGAATGGTTGTTAATTATGTCATTTGTGGGAGGATAACGACGTGACGATTAATTAAATAATTAATATATGGATAGAGAAAATTCGTATTTGTAAATAATTTAGTAAGTTGACTTAAACGTTTGATGGATTGCTCTTACATAAATTATAGGCAGATGGGGAAAAAAAAAAAAAGTAAGAATATGTCGATATTCATATTACATCATACCTTAAAAGTTAAAACATGGCCATTAGCGTCTGTCCAATTGTTTGTTGGTCAAAATAATAGTTTATGGAATATCCATTAATTATAAATGTATGTACATAATTTTTAATATCATAGATTCAAGAGTCGTAACTATAATTTTTTTTTATTTACAAAAAAAGTCGTAACATTATCCAAATCCCACTTAAGAAATGACTTTATTATGTATGTATTAATTAAGACGGTGGCTCTTGGTGCTTTAGCATAATAATATATATTATGCATGATTAAACGTGCACCGACCCACCATTAAATGGTGGAACATTGGTGGGATGGGATCATAATTAAAACTGGATCTGACATATTAAATTTCTATATGATTCCCTAATTATGCTTTGAATAAATCGACCCCAAACTATGATGTATATAATATTCGCATGTTGTATTTATAATCAGCATTCAACATAATCATAGCCAGATAGATTTTGGACATAAAGAAAAAATAAATCAACCTCTGAGTTGATCGGTAAGAAAAGCTATCTATCTATCTATACAAGTGAGATATTAATCATACACCATAAATTTTGATCATCATATGTCATAGATACAATACTCTTCATCCGCACAGAAGATTGATACCTCAAGACACAGTTCTCCCGTAGCACATAGACGCAATGTAAAGATTCTTGCCCCATTTCTCCTGGGTAACAACAAAACAGCAACTATTAACAACGAAATCATACTTGCAGAGGCAAAGGGAGGGAAGAAAAAATAAATGAAAGCCAACCTTGACATGTGCACTAGGAAAAGCAGTTGTTCGAAGCGTCTCTTGTGTTTCGTCTGAGGGCTTTCTTCTAGGGATGCTTAGAACAAGTGCAGCTTGATCCAATGTAGCTGCAGTCGATGTGATTCGATAGCCAGCATCCCACCTCTTGTGAATACCTTCGCTAGGGTAAAGAAAGTCCAATTCCACCACCTATTGTGTATATCAAATATATGGATCCCATCATCTACACTATTTCCAGTAGAGCAAGCAAATAACAATACATGGCTGATGGCAGTGTCTTCGACAAACCTGCTCAGAAAACCCAGCTCCACGAGACATTACAATAGCCCATCTACTTCCTGCAGTAGCCATTGAAGTGACGTAGAATCCTTCTCTCCATTTCTTGTTGATCCACTTAAATGGAAATGATTCACTGACTTTATAAGACTGCTGTAGGTATTGTGTACCTGAATAATGCAATGGAGTGGAGCTAACATCACTCTGCAAGCTAATATGGCATATCACGTAGTGTTTTGAAGAAACTACAAACCTTCGGACATAACCACCAACGAGCTGCCAATGTTCGCCCCAGCTATTGCACTGATGTAATAGTTTTTCTCCCAATGTTCCATAATCCACTCCTGCAATTAAATACAAACTAAAAAAATACTTGAACACCAACACCAATAGTTAATACTCAACAAACCACATATCAGTACTGATTCAAGTCAAGTTCATGAATTGTTGAATGTACGTATATAAGAGGCAAACTAGTAATTTCGAGACGAATCTAACACCTTGTTAAGGAAGTTCGGGGACAGTTCGTAGACTTGGGAACTAAAGCCTGTTCCGGCATCCATAATTATGGCCCATAAGTTTGAGCAAGATGCCACACTGCTAATTAATAACCCATCCTCATTCCCTTTGTCAATATGCTGAGCTAGCCTGTTATCTGCCACATTATAGTGGTATCTACCAGAAAAAAAGTCGGCTTACTATTCCAATCCTCGATAAACCACACATAAAAACTTACAGAAGTACAAAACAACAATACCTTTGTTTCATCGGTCTTCGTGCATTATACACACTGATCCATTGTGTAGCTGGCATCCCCATTCTGACCTTCTTCTCTGGTTGCTCATCCTCGTCCTCATCGAGCAGAAGCCGCCCTCTCTTATGCCCCACTTGGTATATAAGCTTCAAGAGGCAACAAATTATCCACAAGAATATGAGCAGACTACAATGAATTATAGATCATAAGCAAATGCAACATATGGGACAGGAAAATTGAGGCATTTACCTTCTGGGCGCACTCAGTATTGATTGGCCTAATATCTGGATTTGGACCAACAATGCCATCAAAGAGGGAAATATATTTTGCGTAATTAGGCTCCTCATCAAACTTCAAATTAACAACATATTCCAGAAAATGTTTAAAAGGCGCAGGACAGAAGCAACATAAAGCTTCCGGAGAAGTTGCCATCTTCTTTTTGCAGACAAGGAAACCTTTATTTTCACCCTATAATACATATGCAATGTTAATGCATCAGTTTAGAGTTGAAATGGCACATTTCTAAACCCAAAACAAACCAACCTGATAACCTTGCCAAGGAAGCCGACCACGGAGAAGAAAGACTAGGGTATATGCGAGGGACTCTAAGTCATCCCGACGACTGCCAGTTCTTCCAAGATGTGCATGTGCGCTGGCATAGCGAACAGTACCTCTGCAAATCCAAAAAATTTAAGCATTAGTAAAAAAAATGCAGAACCAAATAGAACAATACGATACCATAAACAGGTAGAAAGTGTAAGAAATTTCCATGTAAAATGTGACCTAAAGACATCAGGTCGTTGATCATACTCCACGTGCAGGCCAGTGGAATTATCTCGCCACTTAGTGGCTGCATTTTGGCACAGGAGGGTTAGTAATAGGGTTCCAATTATACATAGAAAGTTTTCATTCAAGATGTTACCTAATCCAAGATCAACAAGAAATAATCCTTTCTCATCAGGCGTTCCGGGTGGTCCAAGTAAAAAGTTCTCTGGTTTCACATCACCATGAACATATCTACAAGAATATCAAGATAAAGGGTTTCTCATGCATGCTTTGTGTCTGCAATGCAATATGGTGCCCAATACAAAAATAAACATAGAAACATTGAAATAAATTCGATAATCAAGCATCAATACTTGACAGGAGCAAAAGTAAATATGGATATACCCTCTCGAGTGCAACTTCTCCAAAATGGAAATAGCCTCGATAGCAATACATGCCACCATTTCTATGGACATTCTGCAATGACAAGAAAGTGGATATAGGTTGCATGAACTCAAGCAAAAAATGGGAATAAATATTAACATCACGGGTTGTAAAAAGGAGACATACGTGTGGGAATTATTGTTCCACACATCCCATAACTAGGACCGAGCATATCCATGACCTAGAAAATTTTTAGGTTTGTTTCGTCCAATTAGATAAACAAAAGAACAAGAAAAACACAAGCAAAAAATATTGTAAAGGAGGCGTAATGTACCATTATATAATAGTCATTTTGACGTCCTTTGTAATGCACACGAGGTATGCCATGACTGCCCCCCAGGGTACTATAATGGAACATCGCAAATATTGAGTTCAGGTTTTTGATCAAGCAAAAAAAGGTATTAGGAAAAAAGCCGAAAAGGATAGAAAATGACCCACCTGTAGACTTGCCACTCATATGGAGGTCCATAATTACATCCTTTGCTGCTCCGATGTTCGAATTTCAGAGCAACCTGAAATAAATCAAGAATAATATATGAGTAAAGATCCAAATGGATAAAACAATATCACAAAACCAGTCATATACCTCGACAGCTCCTGGGCCTGACCTTTCATTTGGATTAGGGGGGTTGATTTGGCGACCTAAATACACTTGTCCGAATCCTCCTTTCCCTAGTTTCCTATCAACTCGATAGGTAGGAGAACCACCTACGTGAACCTATTCAAAAACCAAATAAACTCAAATGACATGGGTTAAAAGATTTGGATTCTTGACAACCAAAAATCTAGACATTGTTAGATTAAACATTGTATTATTTTCTGTTAACCATTTAAATAAATGTTTTTCCGGCTGCTTCCATTATCGTTATTCTGTCTGTACATAACATTTTTATCTTCTATGTTGTCTGCTGCCTAACCAGTATTCTACTTATGGTCTTCTATTGGTTGTCCATTGCCAGATGTCTGTCACTGTCTTGCGGTTTGTTCTGTTTTATGTCGACGTTCCACCCGCACTTCGCAGCTTTTTCTTTTATTGCTGACTACTATCGTAACATAAAAACCACCCAACTAGATAGAACTGCAACATATAACCTTGCAACTTTCCATAAAAGGCCCTCAAAAGAATAACACCATGCATAAAGAATTTCTTGAAACACATTAATGAGAAAAATACATAAAACAAATTTTCCAAGTTCAACCATTAGCAAATATCTATGACCGGACAATTTTATAGTTGTGGGAACTAAATCACATCCACTAAATACAAGAGATTGTGAGTTTCAACATTGCAAAATAAAATTTAACAATGATCTCAGACTTGATCATTGCACCCAGCCCAACCTACACAATAATCTGAATATCATATATTTGATACAAATCAACCATCATACCACATGTATCAGAACAGCACAATCAATTCAAAGGTTATGATGCCTTTTACACCCAAAGAAACTCGGACTAAAAAAACGCACCCAATGTTCCAGACCAAGAAAAGTCACAGAAAAGATATAATAAGAACGATTAAATGAATCGTAAAATCTAATACATAATTGAAAAAAAAAAAAAATAAAAGAACTGTAGGTACCCTTTCAGGGAGAGGAGCAGTATTGCCCTCATCCTCGGCAGCCAAACCTTTGTCGCTTCCTCTCCCACCCCTATCACCCTCATCCATCTCAATACCCCACACTTTCCCAAGTCTTGAATCTTGTTTTTTCTTTCTAATTTTTCCTGCTCATCAACTTAAATCCCGCCGCCAACAAAACAGCTCGGTTCACTCAAGCCAACAACAACATTTTCTTCACCGCCATGCAACACCAACACCACAGAAGCTGAAGAGCCCCAGAAAAAAAAAAACAAAATTTTGGATTGAAAAGGAGAACAGCTGGCCCAAATCGGGCTACTGTGAATCGATTTCTTGCTTTTAGTAAATTTGGAGAAAAGAAATATTGGTTTGAGGATTTTGGGGGAAATGAAATGAAAATCGAATGGAGAAAGTTAGTGAGAACAGTGAAGAGAATTGTGGACAAGTACCAGCAGCCAAGATGGGATTTTTATTTATTTCTGCTCCTCTTCTCCTCTTATTTTGGAAAATTTCTCAAACGATGACGTATAGTTTGTTCGATTGATTTCCTTTCCTCCTCGCATAAGCGATTTCAATTGGGCATTGTTGGACATAAAGTGTTCCTATTTAACATATTGGGCCATGCGTTCTTGTTTTTCTTTCTTATTTATTTATTTATAATAATTTATATTCAATATAGGAGAGAGTATTGATTTTCAATATAGGAAACTACTGTCAGTCAACTTCCATAATATATAGCATAGCCACCTTTTTTAGAATATCAAACTTCTTCAGCCCACAGAATCAATCAAATATATGTTTGTGGTGCCCCGGCCCGGGTATTTGACTATATATAGGTATGGTATTATATTATATATATATAATGGACTATTATGTATTATTACATCATCTCTCGGCAAGAACTAGCGAAGAAGGCTTTGAAGAGACAACTACTGAGAGAGAGAAAGTGCAAGTATCTATAATGGGTTCGAAGAGCAATTGTCAGATGAAGGAAGTCACAGGGGATTACGGATACGTTCTTCAAGATGTGCCACATCTCACCGATTACATTCCTGATCTCCCCGTAGGTTTTTATGCATTCATCTCCAATCTGCTTGTCTGTGAGTTTTGATGTGCCGTCATTTTATTGCTGTTTTTGTTGGGTGAATGCAGAGATCATTATGATTATGAAATTGTGCAAGTCTTATTTATTTATTTTGCGAAACTTTGAACATGGATGTGCAAAGATTGCTGCTTAATGCTTTAGGTGATATGGTCATTGCAGCTATGACTTTAGTAATTTCTTATGTTCTTGTGGCAGACATTACCCAATCCGCTGCAGTCAAATCCAGCTTATGCGGTTGTTAAGTACGTTGAAGTTACTTTTTCTTCCTTTCTTAAAATGTGTCCCGTCCCTTTCAATGATTGTCTCCTGTTTGTTCTTTGTTCTGATTGCAGGCAGTACTTTGTTGATATGGATGATAGTGTCCCTCAAAAGGTGAATGAATCTATCGCTCGACCTTGTGTTCTATTTTGGGCTCGATGATCCTTTGACGGATTGTTTTTCACAGGACCTATTTTGTGCTTGACTATCCTTTTCACAGATTGTTGTTCACAAGGACACTCCTCGAGGGATACATTTCCGTCGAGCTGGACCTCGCGAAAAGGTACACCAATGTTTCCTCATCTTATGCAGAAACTGAGTAAATAAGAATTTTTCCTGTTTGTTAAAATGTGTCAATGGTGATCAGATCTATTTTGCTCCAGACGAAGTGAATGCTTGCATAGTGACTTGTGGAGGTCTATGTCCCGGGCTAAACACGGTGATCAGGGAAATTGTGCACAGCCTTGACTATATGTATGGCGTCGGCGATGTTCTTGGAATTGATGTAAGTTCGGCGATTCAAGAATGGTAGTTGTGATGTTTAAAAGTTCTGTTATCCAAAAAATTTACAAACAATTCTTCCATTTTCCTGCCTAGATATTTTATTTTATTCTAGTCCGTATTCTTTGATCTTTCTCTATCTTCTGTTTAATATGTTAATCTGCTAATGGTAATATATTTTCTCACAGGGAGGATATAGGGGTTTCTATTCAAAAAACACAATAAAATTGACACCAAAGGTTGTGAATGACATACACAAGCGTGGTGGGACCATTCTGGGAACTTCACGAGGAGGCCATGATACGATCAAGATTGTCGACAGCATCCAGGACCGTGGAATTAATCAGGCACACACTAATCATATCTTTTAAATTTGTTGAAATATGAATCTCAATTTGCTGAGTGGTTTAGCACTAACACTCTTATTTACATTCGAACTCTAATCTGAAACTGACAATCAGTAGTAAGTGGTCAGGTATACATAATTGGAGGAGATGGCACTCAGAAGGGAGCTGCTGTCATATTTGAGGTACCATTTTTCCTGGATTTAGTACCTTGATTGGAGAAAAGCATATGTATCAAGTAGAGTAACATAACTCAGTTCTAAATCTTCTGAATAACTGTTCATATTATGTGTGTGTGTGTGTGTGTTTAATCCCATTCAGCCACAATGAGGTGTACACATGGTTTTGGTACGAAGTGGGGTTCATGAGTCCTAAGTGTTTCCTTATGTTACCATAAGGTTGCACAATCATATAATTTTTAATTTTGTGAAAGAAAGTTAAAGTCTTCAAGGGCCATGCCCCAATCGACATATTGTAATTACTCTTGCTTTAACATGACCCTTCCATTTTTTTCCTCAGGAAATCCGTAAGCGGGGTTTGAAGGTGGCAGTTGCTGGGATTCCTAAGACGATTGACAATGACATACCGGTATATTTCATTCATCATTTTTACAAGATGATCCTCTTGATTTAGATTGGGGCCTTGCAGGATCTTTGGGTCGTCAATTTGTATCATATATTCTGACACAGCACCACATCACTATATATCTACCTACATGAATAACTTACATTTCTGAATACACCATAGAATTCAGTCAAGAAATAAGCTAATTCTGCTACTTCTTCCATTAGGTGATTGATAAGTCATTTGGTTTTGATACGGCTGTTGAGGAAGCTCAACGGGCCATCAATGCAGCACATGTTGAAGCTGAAAGTGCAGAGAATGGGATTGGAGTTGTGAAACTGATGGGCCGCTACAGTGGTAAGATGCATATTTAAGTGCACTTCTCTGTGGGTTAGCCATATATAACATTCTTATATAGCCTTCTTGTACTCTGAATCTGCTTCCATCTCTACTATGGTTATAAAATGAACTCGAATTTTAAACTCGTGTATTTTGCCCTCGAGTGTTTAAACAGTTATGAGAGCATGGTCAGTTTTTGAAGTTGTTGATTGATAAAATTTTGTTGTTCTTTTCAGGATTCATTGCAATGTATGCCACTCTTGCTAGCCGAGATGTGGACTGCTGTTTGATACCAGAATCGCCATTTTACCTTGAAGGAGAAGGCGGACTTTTTGAATACGTCGAAAGAACGCTCAAAGAGAATGGGCACATGGTCATTGTAATTGCTGAAGGAGCTGGACAAGAGCTACTTGCTGCAAAGAACGAACAAGATGCTTCGGGCAACAAGCTTCTCCAAGATGTTGGGCTGTGGATTTCTGAAAGCATAAAGGTGTGCCTTGATATAAAAACCGGGAGAAAATATGAATTGTTTCATTAATTTGTTTGCCACTTTCACTTTTCGCAGGATCACTTTTCGAAAGGGAAACTTCCAATTACGCTGAAGTATATAGGTGCGTGTACATACACATTCATGATGAGTGATAGAAACTGTGCCCAGATTTTTTTCTAAAAACCAAAATATTGATGTGGCAGATCCAACTTACATGATACGCGCAATTCCCAGCAATGCATCTGACAATGTTTACTGCACACTCCTTGCACAAAGTGCAGTTCATGGAGCAATGGCTGGTTACACTGGCTTTACTAGTGGGCTAGTCAATGGAAGACAAACTTATATTCCCTTCCGTGTAAGTGTGAACCTCTAGTTTTAAAATTTAAGCATTTAACATAATAACCTTCATCTTTTTTCCTTTTCTTATTTTTTTTTTCGATTTCTCTTGCAGCGCATCACTGAACAACAAAATAAAGTGGTGATAACCGATAGAATGTGGGCTAGGCTTCTTTCGTCGACTAATCAGCCGAGCTTCCTCAGTCGGAAAGAGATCGACGAGTTCAAGAACGAACAGGAACCTCCTACCCAACTCCTGGACGATGGAAGTAATTTTGAAAAAGGAAATAGTGGCAGGCAATGAAACAAATGCATTTCTTCCTTCGAGCTAGAAAAATGACGCATATGCTATAGTTTCTTTCTGACTGTGGCTATTTATGGTATCGAGTGGTTCTTTGAAGACCTTGATTCTTAACATCTATCTGAACTAACATCAGTGCATTTCAATCTGATCTGACGAATATTTTTTTAGGTTGTAATGATGCACATTTGCTATCCTGATAAAAAAAATGTCAGCCGTCGTACTATCAAAATAATAATCTTTTGAGTTCGTAGATGGTATGGATATATAACAGCAGATGGATTCTGCAAACTATAGCTAGACAAATAATACATATGCTAATATGTATCTAATTTCCAAGATTTCATGATTTCATGGACATATATGTAATTGCAGTTCCATAAATCAAAGATGGGTAACACAAGATTTCATTTTACCTTTTGTTCTTGCTGAATCTCCATCGTCGCAGCTGTCAAATTGGTTTGTGCGTGGTGTGAACGAATATGACAGGAAGCAAGTAACGTTTTCAAACGGTCATATTTGTGTCCCACGAGGCTCTGCTTATGTGAGTGAGATCCATTTTACATGTAATTTCTTCCTTTTTTTGGTATCAAGTATCCCTGTTCGACTGACTATGGACCGCCACTATACACACCGAAGTATCCCCTTTCGACCGACTATGGACTTACACTATACACGCCGAAGCATCCCTTTTTGACCGGCTATGAACTTACACAATACACTCCAATCCAATAGAAGTTGCGCAAGTAATTATCGAGCTGATGAAATTCGGAGGTTGGGCCCTTAAGCCCAAATGAATAGAGAGATGGCACAGTACCATCAACTAAGAAGATCCTTGCATCAAGTCTTGAACAAGGATGGCTAATGGCGACCATCTCTAACCAAACATTCATGTATCCGTTCCCCAAACATATTTCTATACCTCTTATAGCAGCAAAGCAATGATTCACAATAACTAAAGACATCCTTTTCATTGTATTTTCTATGCAAAAGAGCCCGATACAATAAGACCCAAGTGACTGTCATAACAATCTCTATATAGCGGGCATCAGTTAGTTATCCTTGCAGTTCCTCGCATAACCAGATGACAATCTCGACTGTGATTGAAAGAACTCGAAAGGTGCTCCAGGTCCAAATGATCGCCTCGTGGCATTAGGAGAATCTGAAAGCAATGGCTCATAGACATTGTTATTCTTGGTCGATGATAGTGGAGAGAGCTCGGATCTTGATTGGGTTTCGATGTTTCCCAGTGAGAGGATGGGACCTCCTAAGCGTTCGGCTTGTTGAAGTATGTTGATCTTGCTTGATCTGTACGTGTATCTCAAGTACTTAAGGCCAAGGATCGGCCCGATCCCCGCACCTACTATAAGCTGAAATACCACCACCGTCAGATGATATATACGAATGATATAAAGAGCTATCAGGATCAAAGACGGGGCTCACAATCATGGTGATCCAGTAAGATGGTTGTCTGCACAAGCGAAACATAATCGTGTACATCCCTGAAGATGGAATGGCGCTAACAATCCAGTTGATTATGTAAAATGCTATCAGGTTTCCCCATATGGCCATATGTTGCAATATTGTAAAAGAACTGCAAAACAACATAAAAAAAAAAGAAGCTTTCCCTCAATTGACTTTCAAACAAGAGTTATTTTGGGCCAAGAGAGAAACAGAGAGTGAGTTACGAACTTGGTCTCCAAGGCGACGACGAATGCCTGCAACCAGATGCACCCAGAGAGTGCCACCATGGCAACCTCCTCCATCTCACTTTTCTCAAAAGCATAAGCATGTATGGTGATTGCAAACACCACAATAGCCTGAAACAACATACTTGGTTCGATTCAAAACTAGCTTGCTCATCAGAAAAAAGAAGACAAAAATCCAAGGCCGTAACTAAAATAAGGTAAATGGAGACAACATACATGAAATAGAGATCGGCCAAACCATCCAGCAAATGTGCTAGGGTTCAGAAGCCTGTTTGTTGAATCAGTCAAGACATGAGTCCATGACAACAAATCATGAAATTTGAGTTTTGAAGGAACAACTATTTACTTCTGTACCATCCAACGGATGGATTAATGGAGAAAATTTCAGATGTATTCATTGATTACCTTCCAGCCTGGCAATAATATAGTATTTGGGGATGCTGCATTACAGTTCTTTCACTCAGATCTTTGTCAAGAACACTGACTAAAACAGGGACACTTGTGTAGAAAACATTATAGGCCATTAAGCTGACAGAATTGAAGAGACTTGTTCCTGATACACCTGAAATGAAGGAGAAACTGGAAGAAACCAACAGTTACAAATGCTCAAAGAAAACTTTGGAGCTACATTAAAGCGGATAAATGGAACTTACAAGATCTGGATAAAACATATCAACAACGACTTATAGAACGAATATTGGGAGAGAAACGCCGTGCGGTTATAAGAATAGCGCCCATGCACAAGAATCAATCTTCTTAAAAATCTGAATTCTGGGATGCAAGAACATAAAAATACGTAGATAAGTGTTAAATGTATTTGTTGTTGATAAATATATTACAACTCTGAACTCAACAGACATAAACATTTCGTTGATGAAATCTGTCATGTAAGATTGAACACAAGAATGAATTCCTTTCCAAGTTAGGGAAAAAATTTAATACTCTAGTATTTTCTAGCACTGCAGATTTGATATATATCTCTAAAGTAAAACAAGGATCTTACTTCCGATGCTATAATCAGCTGCTCTTGCCGCTTGCAGTCCCTCACGCCCACTTATGCCAACCCCAATGTCGGCCTGCTGAATCATCCTCACATCATTTCCACCATCCCCAATGGCCAATGTTCTATAGTCACATGATTTCAAAAGTTGTACAAGCTGAAAATAAAAATAATAACACAAGAGAAGATCCATTCAGTGACTGATTCCCCCATAAAAACGACAATATAAAATAAAGAGCAATCACAAACAACATAGAGGCTTTAGTGTAATGCCACGAAATGCACCTGTGCCTTTTGTGATGGAGTGACACGACAACATATAGCTGTCCTTGACAAAATAGCAAGTTCTGTGAATGCTTTACGGTAGTGCCTCAGGGCGATTTCGAGAGCCCAACCATCAACAACAAAAGCTATGTCCTGAACATTAAAAGAAGCTCAATATTGCAATTTACAGTAGATACTGGTCTCTTTTCACTTGAAAAAAAATGTATAAAGATCGGTGCTGGCATATATGAATCATACAAAATAATATAAACAGTGGAAGGCCAAACATGTATTCTTACATCAAAGACAAAAATTAGTCATTGTCCAGATATTGGTCTCTTTTCACTTGAAAAAAATGTATAAAGATCGGTGCTGGCATATATGAATCATACAATATAATATGAACAGTGGAAGGCCACAAACATGTATTCTTACATCAAAGACAAAAATTAGTTTCACTAGAAGATGGTCAGAGGACTTTGGGCCATTATTATTATTCATCTGAAGAAAAGCAGCTACTGAAAAAAAAAATTCCTAGATATTCAAGTTTTCTAACAATAGTGAGTAAAAAATACCAGAATAACCATACCTTAGGTTCAGAATCTGTGATCCTCATGGTAAGCAACACTCTTTCAAGACTCCTAGAAACTTCATCTTCAGTTTTCCCATTGATCATCAGAATCTGACCTTTAGGCTCTGTTAAGACGGGTGACAAACTAGCATTGTATGAGAAGCAACCCATGAATGGTGATAAAAGCGGAGAGAAAAGCATAAAATCCAGCTGCTATAATTTAAGGTGAAACGATAAGCAGGGAATTGAAGAGACATAAATAAAGTAAAATTAAACATGTGCAGACTTACCGGGAGAAATAAAATTACAAGAAACAGCAATTTGTATAGCAGTGCTCTGCTTGTCTCCAGTCAGCATCCAAAAATTTATTCCCGCTTTTCGAAGTGTTTCAATTGTTTCTGGAACACCGTCCTGGTTTTGATATCCAAGTGGTGAGAATATATAAAAACATCTCAACATTAAGAGATTCAAAATCAAACCTGAAAATTGAAAAATATGATGTGCACATTGCAGCCAGACTTCTTTAGAAATATCTAACAACTAAAACAAACCTGCAGACGATCTTCTATTGCAGCAACACCAAGAATCTCAAAGTCGTGCTCTATCCTTTGACAGACTTCAGCTACTCTCCACTGGAAGCCAGTAAAGCAAAATATTATATTTCTACATTAAGAAACACAAAGAATCTCAAAGTCGTACTCTATCCTTTGACAAACTTGAGCTACTCTCCCTTGAGAGTTATATCTACATAAAAAGAGACAAAGGACCACAAAGGAGGAAGGTATCTGGTATATAAGTTGCTAAAGCCAAGTTTATATATTGTTTCGACGAGTTTATTTGTCAGAGTTGCTAAGAAATCTTTGGAATATCTGACTAGACAGGTTCCTTTTGTAATCTTAATCATGCTATTTAATTGACAGGGAAAAAAATAAAAATAAACTACTAAATTTACCAAAAACCTTCTCGAAAAGAACCAGATCTCAAACAATATGAACTAATAAATTGAGCTAAATACTCTGATATGCAATGACAAGACCAGAAAAAACTAATTACCTCACGATCAACTAACATACTATTGGCCTCCTTAAACAGCAAAGCCCATTCTTGATATTCATCTTCATCCAATTCACGCCAAGCCATACATAGTGTCCGCAAGCCTAGTTGAGCATATTGTTCCACAGCTTCAGCAAAGATCCTTGTTTGTTGACCTGACACACAAGTCATGTTTTGATATGAAAATAAGATTTACAAACAGTGGACCTGGAATGATTAGCCTTCTGAAAGTTGATATTTATCAACAGCTATATACTATGATGGAAGAAAGGAACAACTTAATCATGTAATACACCACGCATAACCAGATCATATCAGCCCAATGCGTCTGCATAAGTATCACATACTAATATAGCATGTAGTATTTTGCTAGATCAAAGTCAACAGTCCAGATAAGTAGTATTTTTCAGAAGATTCTTGCAAAGATAATTAAATATAAGAAGAATAATCTTTACCATTATAAGCATATGGTAGGATTGCCTCATCTGCTCCCTTTGACAATAGGAGGATTTTGCCACTATGACATTCCTTAACTATTACAGACATTCTTTTCCTGTCAGAAGTGAATTCAAGAATGTCCAGCACTTCATATTGCACAAGTGAACCATTGAAGTTGATATCTGCATACCAGAAAAGTACATGATTACAGGGAGAAAGTACAGATACTGTATCCCAGATAACTCAAGCTCACCATTAATTGTTCCACTCTTATTGAGAAAAATCATATCCAAACGTGCAGCACCACGTACTAGAGCTTCTTCATCTTGAGACTGTGCCTTATATGAAATTATCCCGTTTTTGCTGCATAAATAATAATAAAAAAAAGACCCTCAAATGAGCTACTGAGAGCAGAGAAAGTATCATGTTGGTCTCTATTTATGCTTAACTACGGACGACTGAACCAGTCATTACCTTCGGACTGGGATTACAGTGTTACATAATGCCATGACCTTGAGAAATAGAATTACATCGGTTGAATTACTAGACACGGCATCGAGAAGTTCTGCATCTGCATAGTACGGAATATTACTCTGGTCACTATTCTATTATCTTCTATCTATATGCTACACACAAGTCCACTTCAAGGATAAGAACAAAAATCATAGAAGGGTCCACATGGGTTAGAAAAGAAGAGGTTAATGATTTAATGGACGAATTAACATTGAAAATTAACAATTTTTTACATTTGACAAATTTACATTGAAACTACATGGGTTAGAAAAGAACGGTCCAGCATGCATTAAGAAGAGGCTTAACACTTTCTAATTAAACATTAATGGACGAATTTAAATTGAAACACTCAACAACATCGATGAAATCAAACTAATGAGTAATGACTTAGACCAAATTTATACGAGATCTACTTTGGATACGCACCAAGGAATGACAACCAGGATTTTCCGTACACACCTCCTAAATTTGATAATTGACAGGATTCTTCTTTTTTTTTTTTCAGGTTTTGGAAGAAAACAGAAGGCAATATCTATGATGTACTTGATCATTTATTTACCTGTGATAGCATCCCCACTTTCATTACCATAGAATCTCCCACTTATGCAACACCTTTTGAAGACCATTTTATTTTCAGTGAGGGTTCCAGTTTTATCTGTCAGTATATATTCCACTTGCCCCAAGTCTTCACTTATTGCTGTGCTGTCAAACACAAGAAAAAGAACAAATAAACAGACCCAGCTTGAATATTGGGCAACACCAGACATCTAAAGGTATTACTTGGTTGCGTGGGACCTAGTTCCTGTCTCTAGATCAAGCATCTGATCATCCCAATCGATGAATTTAGCATACAAGCTTTTAACAAGATCCAAGGATACCTGCAACATTAGAAAACCTCTTTCAGAAGCGTAGTCAACGAACTTTTCTCGTATCAGACTCAGTAATTAATAGTATAGCAATCTTAAACATTTGATGCATTCACATGATTTTTATGTTTGCACTTGCATATTTTTTTACGATGCATGTTAAGATTGCTCATACAAACCTACCTTATCATAGAACATACAAAAAAAATCAAGTCAGCTATATGACAGCTTGATAAGTTGAAACTTCAAAAGCTCACTTTTATAGATATGGGTATCATGATGGAGCAAAGCAGCTCAAATCGAAGAGGGATGACGAGGAGTTCGTACCAAGGACCTTCTGATGGATATTGGACATACCATAGCTACAGAGAAAAAACCAATGTTGCATGTCTTAATATGTAAAATACATTGCTTGTAACAGCTTACTGCCAAGATAAAATAGACAAAGGTATCAACTATAAGCACTAAGCAGATAGGCGGAGCTTGTCATTATCCACAGAGGACAGGCTTTTCAAATCCAAAAGGAAGAAAACAATCAATCCATTCAAAGTCTGTTTTCCTTTTTACAAATGATTGAAAATGCACTACAGCGTCAAATAAGGTGGTTTTCTTTATTTGACAAGATTAATCTTATGTATGTACCCAATTCAGAATCAGATGCTAATATCTGTGATCATGAACCACGTTTTTAGGGATACCTCATATCTATCTTTACGTAATGTACTCCACATTGTAGTCAAGCTTCAGATACCTAGTTACGGCTAGTAGCTTTTCACCAAACAAAAAAATATTTGTATTTTCAAGGCATAAAATCTAAACTTCGCATCATTTTCAGCTCTGTACAAAGAAATGTGATTGTTACCATAGATTGGATTTAATTATAATTTACAAGGCTAAATACAGATAGAAATTCAAGAAGAACATAATTGTGCACACCTTCCTCGCTTCTGTATCCTTCCAGACATTTCCAGCTATGCCCAGAACGACGACAACTACTATCTGGAAAACAAAGATTGCTCCAGTCAATTTGTCGATCATGGCATCTACAGCTGTAAGTTTCGGTTCAGGTATGCCCCTAGACATGCCCAGCTTGGTCTCATTCCCTACATTTAACAAGAAAGTGAGAAGTATCCCGGACATACTTGTTAGCAAATCGTTTCCCTTCATAGCATATATATAAGAATGCAACATGTCACACTTGCCTGTGTAAACTGCAACACCACAGGCCCACTCTGTGTTTCGCAGATAACATGATTGAAGCAGGGTATTTTTTATGGTTAACGGACACACATCATTATCAAGAAAGGGAGGAAACAGTCGCATGTTTGCGTCAAACCTCCTAATATCTTTATCTGGAACAGGGCACTCGATCACACCCTGACCGAAGAAGAGAATATAGAGGCCATCAGCTAGAAGCTTTGAATTCCAACAAAATATGTATGAATATTAATGCACCCCACATATGTAAATATCTTGCCTTGATTTTCTGCAGCAAGTCAACATCTATTCCCATGCAAGCAGAAGGTATCATCCGAGTCTTAAGGTCAGTTTCACCATCAAGTGCTGACGTCTACAGATCAAGTACGAGATTATCACCACAATGTTGGAACAAGCTACACAGGATCCCACAGTTCATCTTTTACAATTATTATGCCATAAGGCATTGATACGTTGGTGAAGCTTTAACATCAGAATCTAACTTATTTGAGAGGACCTAAATTCATACTATGACTGGGATATGACAAAACAACATATTTAAATCCTGGCCGAGATGAAATATAGTGTAAGCACGTTTCATCTTTGAAGTTAGAGTCAGATTTTAACAAGAAAAGACAAATAATTTAGAGTGTCCCTCTGGTTATGTACACAGCCATAATGCCATATCTTTCCATTGTATTTGATCTGCAGTTAGCGTGACTAATCATGAAAATAGCGAAAGCCACCTTCCAAAAACACACATATGCATGAATAGATATTTATGACACTAAGAGAGTGACATATAAGAATTTACCTCAACATAGCAAATCCCCAAAGGATCTGATGTACCAAGCAAGACAACATCACAAGGAATTTCATCATTTTCACGCAGCCAAACTACGTTTCCAACACAAATATCTTGGGCTTGTACCTAAACAAAGTTACAACGGAAATTGGTCTTTATCCACCATATGCATAATAGGAAAACAAAATGGGTCACCTAGTCCCTAGTGACCCAATTGTCCATGAGAAAGATAAACCGTAATCAAATAAACAATAGAAGAACAATGAATATAAGGGATGAAGTGTGACATACTAGCTTTCTGATTCCATGTTTCAGAATCCAAACTTCCTTCTCATTAGCTTTCTTATCCGAAAGATACCTATTATAATCATCCCATGCTTCTTTTGTAGCCGAGACCGCAAATATGAATATAAGAGGACCCCATGTACTGGCAGGGTTGACGGGAGTAATCAAAGACCACAGTTGTAGGCAGGCGATCAACAGAAAGTACTGATTCATAAATCGACTGCAAGAAAAAGGCAGAGAGATGCTAGTGACGAAGGAGGAAATAAAAGAAGCAAAGAAAATACGTCATGCGGGCAAGAGAAGCCATGTCAAACAAAAAACAGTCCCGTCTCTTTCAACATGGAAACCTGGACAGAACAACAAGAAGCATACAAGGAAAGATGAAAAAAAAAAAAAGAAATATGAAAGGTCAAAGCACACACGCCTGAGCAAATAAATGAGAGGGGATTCTATGGCCCAACATAACAGTAAAGAGGCTGGCAAATCAGGCTTATAATAAAATATATTTGCTGAAAAATCAACTAGCATACATTGGCTTGCTAGGATGAGGAAGAAGAGGCAACTATTTACCTGAACTGCTCCCATAAATTCTTGGGGAGAAAATTCCATGGGGTGTATTTTCTGTTTGATATTCGATTGTCACAGTAGAGGTCTTGTTCTGCACTGTCGTCGTTTATATATACATAGCGCTTCATATTTTAGCTTCGGAAAATAAACTTAAGAAGCTTCAACCAAAAGCTAACATGGATCTCGAAATAATTCAGGCTCAATGACACCAAAGGTTCTGCACCTTGCAATATGATCAATTCAGAAAATACAACAATCTTAGCATGACAAATATATCTAGCATTTACTCAGTTATACAGACAAATAGCTATGATAAACAAGTTATATAGTTATGGGGCGTATATAATCAGGTTCTGCACACAATCCAGAAGTTAAATCGTCAAATGTTGGAGAATGAAAAACAAGTCAAGGTTTACATTATGTAGAATGACTAATTGTCCACAGGATGATTTTCGTGCCCTATCAATGTCATACATTAAGCAGAGAAGATAGCCCAGAGAAAAATCTGTTTTTGCATATCATAGAGATTCAACTGAATTACTTAAATATAATACTTAATTCTGACAAAGAAGAACAACGTAGTTGATACATCTCCACTAAAGACTACAGACATGATTATTAACCAACTGAAGAATACAAATCAAGACAGAATCGGAATAGTTAAAATGTTATGCGCAGAACAAAGACATATGCTAAATACGAACTATAACAGATGGATTGTCGGATTGTCCCTTGACTCGACGCACGCAGTAAATAAATTTTGACGGTAGAAAGAAAAAAAGACGCACCAAAACTGATCAACATCAAAATTCAATGTAATCGGTAAATCAAGAACCTCGAACTCGCCGGTAAGTCAAGAACCTCGAAATTCTTGGTAAATCGAAGAATTTCCCAGATTCGGAACTGCAGAGATCAGAGCGGCATCGGTGCTGAGGATCAGATCAGTCAACTCTACACCTTTTTCTTTCGCAAGGAAATGAACACAGCGGTCCTTGCCTGTGATGGGAAATTTTGAGAAAAGGGACTCAGACCTAAAAGAATTAAACAGAATGGATTGTGATTCAAAATTACAAAAATATCCTTAGTAAAAGATCATTACCAATACTAATTATTCCAACGAGCTCATTAACGATATCATTACTTCATCGAATTCGAAAAGTGCATTCATCGAATTCGAAAAGTGCATTCTTCAACTCGAAAAAAAAAAATCGAACTCAAAAAATCTCAAGCACAAAGTGAATGAGAATCAATAATAGGACGATCGGAGAGAAAGAATGTCGAAATGCCCAACCGAAGAAACGTCGAAGAGCTCGTCGATGATGAAAAAATTTCGGCAACAATTTCAATTTTACGGTTTAGTTGAAATGAATTAAGATATATTGAGTTTTGAATTTAGGATTTAAGGTGGATTCGATTTTTTCTGTTCTTGATTTTGATTTTTTTACGGTTCTTCGATTTCGATTTCTAATTCTATTTTAAATCGAATTCGATTTTAATTCGATCATAATTCGAATTCAATTTTAATTCGAAACGAATTCGAATATGATTCGAATAAGAGCAACAATTTGATTTTCATGTTGCACGGTGATCTCTACTCCTTTCCTGGTTCACATAGTTCTTACATGTGGCTATGCTTCAGCTGCTTATATATTCAGATGAAATTATTCACAGCATGACTTTACAGATTTTAAGCATCAGATCAAAGGGAGCTCGATGAGTAAGAATGTTGTTGCACTTCTCGAGGCGAAGATGGGAGTTGAATCTGAAGCATGAAGAGGTTACATATACGATCTGAGATGTGTTGATAGTTTCAGATTAATGCATGACTTATTTTGATCTTTATTTATTTCGTTGGTTTTTGTTCATAATCGAAGTAAATGATTTTGTAATCATTTTATATTATAACATGACTTGTATCTTGAGAATACTACAACTCAAGCTTATTCGAATTCGAATCAGCATTATTCGAAGTCGAAAAGGCTTATTCGAAATCGAATAAGACTTATTCGAATTAGAATAAGAGTTATTCGAAATCGAAAAGGCTTATTCGAAATCGAATAAGACTTATTCGAATTAGAATAAGAGTTATTCGAATTAGAATAAGAGTTATTCGAAATCGAAAAGGTTTTATTCGAATTCGAATTGCGTATTCTAATTCGAATAAGGCTTATTCGAATCAATTAAGCCTTATTAGAATTAGAATATTAATTTTGTTATTACGAATTCGATATCAATTAGTTTTTATAATTATTACCGTAGTAATTACAAAATCCTAATTAATATTTCGAATTTATAAATGAGAATATAAAATTACAATCATTCAATAATTCTCATATGTCACAAAATTCAAAATTACTTTCATATAGGAACAAATTTCTTAAAATCGATTGAGGGCTTTTGTTTGTCGTTGAATTTAATGTATAGGGTCGTTCACCAATGCATGAATCACAAATACTAAAGCCTTAGTCTATAATGTGATACACAAAATAACATGAGCTTATTGTATAAGCTAAGTTAGTTTTTCTATAACTAACGTGATACACAAATTTTCAATAACTTCTTGTATAATGTTTAATCTTAATCTTGAATCAAGTTTAATATTAGTCTTAGGTGGGTCAATCGTGTAATGAGTTATGTCAATGAATTGCTATGATGATTATATCAATGTTTAATGAAGATGTCTAATAAGTTGGATAAATGTTTAATGAAAGATGTCAATGAGTTGCTATAAGGACTTGTGTCAATGAGTTGTGATAACGTGAATCAAGTTTAATCTTTGTTTTGAATTATAATTAATGATTTTAATAAGTTTTACCATAATGATTATAAAGTTCTAATTGATATTTCGAATTCGTAATAACAAAATTATTCTAATTCTAATAAGGCTTAATAGAATTCGAATAAGCCTTATTCGAATTAGAATACGCTATTCGAATTCGAATAAGACCTTTTCGATTTCGAATAACTCTTATTCTAATTCGAATAAGCCTTTTCGACTTCGAATAAGCCTGATTCGAATTCGAATAAGCTTGATTTGTATTCTATTCGAATTAGAATACGCTATTCGACTTCGAATAATATTCTAATAATATTCGAATTCGAATTTAAAATCGAATTGATACACTCGAATAATAAATTCAAAGTCGTGTATTCGAATTCGAATAGTATTCTAATACTATTCGAATTCGAATTCAAAATCGAAAAGCGAAATTGAAATGAGTTTTTCATCAAATTTTCTCGATCTGGAGATGTTTGCGCCCAATACATGATGGAGACTCAAAACCCATGTCAATGTGTGTTGGATTGGTGTTAAAACGAGAAAAAAGCTAGCGATTTGGAGGAGAACGATTGAGTCGACCAACTACGTTCGAATATAATAAAGATATATTTTAAAGTATTAATATAATCATTAATTAAGTAGGAATTTAACTATAATAAGTCCAATTCTTTATTTTTAATAAAAAAAGTCCCTTTTTTTTAATTTCCAACTCTTTTAATCCCTTATTTTAAATTAGCCCTGCCTGTGATCGCATCGGTCAACTCCCTTCCCTAACGTAACGCCCCTTAATATTCGGACCTAAACATAATGATGGATTAGGCCCAATATTCTCTTCGCTATGTCGGCCCAAGAGAGAGAGAGGTTTGGATAAGGTTTGAGGACGTGGAGGGAGGGCGAAGGATAAATGTAAAGACAAGCCAAACAAGACTTACAAGAAAAAATATAAATAATAAAAAAGAAAAAGGAAAGTCAAAATCACGGATCTGATGTAGCAACTCAAAGGACAAGGAAGGAAGGAAGGAAGGATGATATCCAACCCAATGCCACGATAGCACGTGTCGCTTTCACACCATACCCAACCCACCAGACACGTGTACCTAACTCTGACTGGAGTCCTCCTAATATCTGCATTGTCACGTGATTTATGCGTGCAGCCGTACAAAGCTACAGATTCTATTGGATTGGATATGGCCGGGGAGGGGAGCCATGTCATGTCATGTGTACCAATTAAATAAATATTATTTAAATCCAATAATTTTTGGGATATTTTTTTATTTATTGCCTGCTTTGGATGAGACCAATTCTTTTTGGTACGTTGTTTGATAGGCTACCTAACCACATGCCGGTGTTTCCTTAAACATATGTTTCTCTCCAATTAATTCAAACAACTTTTTTTTATTTTTCGCAAAAAATTACGTTTAATCTTCATTTACTATAATAGCAACGCATTATAAATATTTCTTGACATGGCACGTGATCTATATTCATATTTTTCACCTGCAGATGAAAAAAAAAAAAAGTGCAATAAAACCATAGGGTTACGTTACACATACTACAACTACTTACTACCACTGCCTATGTACCAACTATGGTCAAGAAAATTAACTTCGACGGGTGGGGAATTTAATGTCATACATACTTCTCTACTACAATAAACAGAATTGGTACAATAAGCCACGAAAGCATGTTAGAGTTTAATAGTATATTATTTTAGGGGACAGATGTAATTCTTTTTGTGATACGTGAGATGGATGTATCGAATTAATTGTAATTAGAGCAAATTAGTGTTCAGTCCCTAAATTCAAACTATAAGTTGCAGTCAGTCCCTAACATGTTTAAAGTTAGGATATGGTACCTAGTTTTTCAAAAACAAATTCTGCACTCCCCAAAACCTGCGAAATGTCCGAAATACCCTTAAAACAACACCATATTACATTCTCAAACCATCTTCTTCATCCTCCTGAAACCAACGATCGACGCTGAGTTGAGCTGAGCTGAGCAAGATTGTTATTATCGATTTTAAAACTTACATATTAATTTAATATCCTATTAGCAAATAATATTCGAGCATTTCAAATGGGTATTTTTGAAATAAGAAACTCTTATTATTTATTAGCGAAAACAGAATAATTATTAAATCTATGGAAACTGTAATTTTTAAGCCGTGATTGTGGTCGAAATTGATGAATAAGATGATGGGTTGTTTATATGTTTCACCCATTGATTCGATTAGGTATGATATGACTTTCGATTTTGAAGAAATTTCTGAGGTGTCCGATTCCTAACGACAAGGTAATATATCTATAAAAGATAGAATATACTCATTTTTACCTCCATAAATCCACAAAGCCCAATGGATATACATATATTCTATCTCATACTTGTAAACGTTATACAATACCCACATCGGCCAAAACCTACGAATGTAAATTATATTTTCAGTCCAAAATAACTATGAATTTGCCTTATTACCCCACTGATATAAGGAAAATAGGGCCGATTTTCACAGTTCATTCGAATCGGCTGTACATTCGTTCCGATTTCACCTGATTTCATCGGAGATTTATCCCGGTTTGTGAACAATGAAGCGAAATCGGAGCTCATCTGACGATACGTTGAAGAATCGTTCTGGTAAAAGGCACAAAGTGGAGGCCGTATCTTCGTCAAAGAAACCCGCTGCGAAGAAGAAACAGACGACGACGGGTGTTGAGCCGAAACAGACGAAGACGATGACGGGCGGCGAAGGAACCTCTCATTCAAAGAAGGCCGTTGCGAAAAATGGTTCTGATTCAGAGAAAGTGCGAAAATCGAGGTGCCAGCCCACGCTCTTCAGGGAGATTATGGATGGTATTATGAGAGTGGCAAGTGCGTCGCACAAACGAGATGTAATGGCGACGCCCTTCAGTTCGTATTTGGAGTTAAAGAGATGCGACATAACTTGTAGGAGACTTGAGGTATTTCTCTCACGACTTTCTGCTGATGTAACTACATTTAGGTTCGGGACAGATAAGCTTGTACCTTTTGGGGTTAGAGAATTTTCGGTGTTTTTGGGTTTAAGGTGTAGTGGGTCGTTTGTATACCGCTCCCACGATTCGACGATGGATTACCCATTGGTTCGTCGATGTTTTCCCGAATTGGGCGACGGGAAAATTTTTAGATCAGACATTATTGAGGTTTTAAAGAATCTGTCCACAAAGGACGATGATGTGAGCTTGACTGATTTTAGTAGGATGTACATCTCATTGGTATTTTCTTGTATTTTGTTTCCTACTGCTAGCATGTACCTTCCTAGATTTTTAATTCCCTATATCGAGTCGTTAGAAAACATAGACGATTGGGCGTGGGGTCAAGCGGTTTACATGTATTTAGTTGATTCGATTAAGTTAAATCATAAGTATGTAGATGGTGTACATACGGGTTGTTTATTTGGGTGTACGAGCACGTAGAGCAGTTAGGTAAATCAGAGTCAATCAAGGCGATTCCGAGATTCCTGAAATGGGGAGATCCACATTCGAGGCCCTCGAAGAATAAATTAGAAGACGAGCTCTCAAACCTCCATCCAGCCGAAGTTCCAACAGAGATTGAAATCGACTCGGAAGAGGAAGACAGATTTTGTGCACGAAGACTATCGAGGCGAAAAGTGCAACCCGTTTTGAGAGAATCTGTCCATGTAAGTACTATTAGGGCTAAGTCTGGTGGTGATGATAAGCGAGACAACGACGAGAAGTATGCTGAGGATGACAATGCTGATAAGTATGGTGAGGATGAGAAGGTAGCTGAAGATGACAAGGTTGATGACCAGGCTGAGAAAGAGAAAGAGAAAGATGGTGATGAGGGTGATGCTGAGGATGATGATGAGAAAGAGCAGACTTATGGTGAGGATGACAAAGAGAAACACGATGATGAGGTTGATGCTGATGATGAGAAAGAGCAGGGTGATTGTGAGGATGACGGTAAGTCTAATGCTGATGAGGAGAACGGGGCAGCAGGCGAGAAAAGCAATACTGCTGTGCAGGTGATTTGGGGACAACGAGTAATGTGGAAGGGGCTGAGAATCTCGAGGCTACTGCAGGATTTGATCACTTTATCAACCAACTTCTGGCTGAACTCAGTCCGCCGTTGCCGGTTGGCCAGGAATACGTAATGTCACCTCCTAAAGGGCAGAATTCCAAGAAGGCACGAGCGAAAGTCACTGTAAAGTCCCCAGATAAGACATGGAACGTGACCTCTGACGAAGAGAGTGATCAGGATTTAATGATACGTGCTCAAAAGAACTTCAAGAAGCCGAGGAAAAATTTTGATGGCCGGAAGACGCTGACGGAGGAGCATAGGCAGCTGCTTGACAAGTTCATGGAGGACGACGACGTCAAGTAATATCCAAAATTTTCATTTATTACGTCCCTAATTTGTGTGTATTTTGAATAATATCTAATGCTTTTTTTCTTCTAATGTCAGGAGAATAATTTGGCGGGATAGTACCT
The DNA here is from genome assembly GCA_028392965.1 of Lindernia subracemosa. Taxonomy (NCBI): domain Eukaryota; kingdom Viridiplantae; phylum Streptophyta; class Magnoliopsida; order Lamiales; family Linderniaceae; genus Vandellia; species Vandellia subracemosa. The sequence goes on along the minus strand of JAQPCC010000168.1, from coordinate 61,889 downwards.
TCACTTTACCTGCTCGAGATCTGCTCGACGTACTCGCTGAAAGGGCTATGGGAGAACAAGTAGTTAACGCATGGATGCGTTATCTGACGTCGACGTCGTACGAGAGAAAATACTCCCCCAATGCGAAGACTTTTTTCCTCAGCACCTATGTAGCGGTATGTGTTTGTTCGCTTGTGATTTATATTTGTGAAAAGCCGATTACGCATATACTTTTTTGCAGGCCAATTTTTTGAGTGTCCTGCCCAAGAAAGATAGTCAGGAGTGGGAGATAACTATGTCGAAGCTCTCTAAATCCGTCGTCTCAGAATTGGGAAAGGTAGACGAAGACGTGTTCGGGTCGTGTAATTACATTGTGATGCCGGTGAACCACGATTTTCATTGGCACATAGTGGCCTATGATATATCAAGTAAAAAATATATCCATATGAACCCGAGGAATAATGAGGTTGATGTTATCGAGGCAGTCAAATGTGTAAGTTGTCTGGATTCGTGGTGATGTTTTTTCATCGTCGTGTAGTGGCCTATGACATACCGTGCTCTGTTTTTTGGTTTTTTTTTTCTTTTTCAGGCTCGAGCACTTGATTGTTATCTAAGGATTGAGAAGAAGTTGGTGATGCACGAAATGGAGTTCGAAAGGACAAGCTGTCGAAAACAGGATTCGAGGTCGCTCGATTGCGGAATTTGGAGTTGCATATTCGCTGAAGTCCTGCGGAGAGATGATGCGCTGTTCTCGGCACATGTTGAGGATAAGAACGTTCCGACGAGTGAATTTCGAGCCCGCATTGTCACTGAACTGTTGTTATTTGGCTCGCATGAATGAACTTTAGTTGGTGTCGGTTTTTGACTATAATAAATCAACTTTTTATCTCGGTTGGGTTTTATTGCTGATGATGTTATGTATTTTGGCTCTAGTATCATATTTGAACTCGTTGTCAATGAACTCGGTTGGGTTTTATTGCTGATAATGATATCTTGTTTTTTAAGATTTTATTAGCAATTAGCATGTTTCATCCTGTGTTCTGAGAAGAAGATTTGATTTTTTTTAGCTTGTCTTAAACCTGTTTATTGAGATATATACCTGAAAAAATGATGAACAATGATCTGTTTTCTGTTTATGATGAACACAGTATATCTTATACTTATTTATTTGGTTATATACATGGAAAATTAAATTAATACCTGGAAAATGAAAGTAATACGTGAAATATATTCGGAGCAAAATATCAGAATCTAATGTTTATTATGCATTGGCAATCGTAATGATATGTTTTTCATAGTGAAATAAGTTTGTGATCCTAACCATAAATATATTAATGTAAGTTGGTGTTCCTACTAATATAATATAATGTAGGTTGTCATAATGATACTTGGTGATCCTAGTAATATATTTGTGATCCTTCCAATATCTTGGTGATCCTAAACTTGTGATCCTTCCTAAACTTGTCATCCTTCCTAAATTTTTGATCCTTCATAAATTTGTGATCCTTCATAAACTTGTGATCCTAAACTTGTCATCCTTCCCAAACCCTATACCGTAAACCCTAAACCCTACACCCTAAATCCTAACCCCTAATCCCTATACCGTAAACTCTAAACCCTAAACCCAAACCTATATTTTAACAATAATATCTAAAATATGATTTCTATACAATATATTTGGCATTTTATAGCTGTATTCTGAATACTGTATCCGGTTCGTACCGTTTATATCCATATTCAGACAGTAGATTAGAATTTTTCCCTGGTCGTTTTCCCGCTTATTATTTTGGATATTGTGTGGTTAATTATTATACTCATTTTTTACCAAGTATACCTAATTTTTTATATATATACTCGTAAAGACGTTAAGATACCCATAACTACATTCTGATACCGCGAAAATTTCCCGCTCTAAATAATTTCATCTTACAGATTGCCTCCAAAAACGTTATTTGACATCAACAAAGGTCTGCTTACCACAGTAATATGTCTTAGAACCTCAGTTAATGTAAATCCCCTTATATAATGGATGCAAACAACCTCGGGACAGATTTTGGCATGTTGACTATCTGTGTATTTGGAAACCAGTCAGCATGTTTCGAAGTAAAAGAAAGCTTTTCATTATGGGATCTCAAGAATGAAACAAGAAGTCGGATGAATGAGATAATTTCGTCTCAAAGTTTGTCTTTCAGCTATAAGGCGCCCTTCGACAACACAACAGTGCATTTGGTTCTCGATAGTGATGTGAAGAATATGGTCAGATTACACAGAGAGCTGAACATGAAAGTGATTAACCTATCAGCGATAAATAAGGATCCTCAAGCCATACAACCTTCAGCCATGGACGACTCAGCGGAAGAGGAGAACGATTTCGCTTCTCATACCAACTCAATAGACCATTGGATTCGTGGGATTCGAGGAGCGGGCCAAAAATTTACCAGTCCGGCAGCCTTCCGAACAGCCTTAAAAAAATATTCGGTTGTCACTCGAAAGTTGTATAAGTACAGAAAGAATGATAAGGTGAAGATTATTGCGGTTTGCACAATCCATGGCTGCCCTTGGAGGATATATGCGTCTCACCAGAACACGGATAAATCGTTCGGTATACGAAATTGCAACCTCCAACATACTTGTGGGGCTGCGAATTTAATAGAGAAACGGCATTCTAGAGCAGATGGCAAACTAGTGGCTGATATTGTCCAACAAAGATTGCGAGGCCAGCCTTCATATAGGCCAGTGAACATGAAGCAAGATATCTTAAGAGAATTCGGTGTCGAAATTTCATATTTCACGGCATGGGCGGGAAAGGAAAGAGCTGTACGAAATATTCACGGAGTCGAGAGCGGCTCTTATGATAAGCTTCGGTGGTACTGCGATGCCGTTCATCGGACAAACCCGGGAAGTGTCTCTGACTGTGAGGTATATCCGGATACAAATAAATTTCGTAGGATATTTGTATGTTTTCATGCGTGCGCAACTGGGTTTGTGAGAGGCTGTCGACCATTGATATTTCTCGATGGCACACATATAAAGAATAAGCACAAAGGTTGTTTGTTAAGCGCCGTTTCAAAAGACGCAGATGACGGTCTTTTCAGTTTGGCATACGCAGGTGAGTGGCTGTTATAATCTTTTACCTAATCAGTATCTGTTATTTATGGAAATAAACAGTTTGGGATGTGTGGATATTCGTAGTGGTGGATGCCGAGAATGACATGAATTGGGAGTGGTTTTGCGTGAAGTTGAGAACTACGTTGTGCTATTACGGTCGAGGAAATTTCCATGAATATACTTTCTTTTCGGACCGAAATCCAGGACTTTTAAAGTCTGTCCCATCCGTATTTCAAGGATGCAACCATTCATACTGTTTGAGGCACTTGGTTGACAATTTTAAGACTCAGGTATGCATACTTATATATGTTATCTGGTATATTTGTTTGTTCTCCCATACTCGTATATTTTATCTGGTATCTGTGTTTGCGCTCTCATACTCGTATGGGTTTTCTGATAACAGATTCTGAAAGTTCACCCTTACAAATGCAAGAAGCACTGGTCTTCAGTATTCAAAAAAGCTGCTTATGCTCCTACGGTGACCGGATTCAACGAATATTATGAGCAACTCATAACTACATTCAAGGAAGCTAAATATTTTATCAGGATATCAAAACCAGAGTGTTGGGCCAACGCATTTTTTCCTGGGAAAAGATGGGGGATCACAAACAATAATATGGCAGAATCGTGGAATAGTTGGGTTCGTGAAGCTCGGTTTTTGCCGGTTGTTGCATTACTGGACGAGATCCGGCGCAAAATCATGGTTATGATGAATGAGAAACGAGTTAAATCATCTAACCAAGTAGGCCGCTTATGCTCGCGACCAGAAAATAAACTCAATAAGAACATTGAGGCATCAAGAAATCTGCGAGTAGATCGATCTTCGGGTCAGATCTTCGAGGTTTCGGACCACGATGCTACTTTTCAAGTCGACTTGTCGTCCAAGACATGCTCTTGCAAGTACTTTCAGTTGGAGGTATTCCTTGCAAACATGCTTGTTCATGTATTTTAGAATTACATTTGGTGCCATATGAGTTCTGCGATCCGTACTTTACATCGGAAAAATTTCGAGAGTCTTACGTCTGTATCCTAAATCCGATTCCTACTTATGATGCCGCCACACCTTTGGCGACCGAGGAAATTGTTGCACCGGATGTGCTTCGTCCGCCAGGTCGTCGACGCACCAAGAGAATTCCGTCGCAAGTTCAAACGCGTCCTCTCAAGTGTGGACGATGTCATCGGTATGGACACAATCGAAGATCGTGTAAAGAACCGATAGCATAGATAATCGGTATATCAACTTTTTGTCGCTTTAGTGAATCTTTTGGAAGCTGTATATTGACATAATATATCTTTCTTACTAAAAGATATATTTTGTCAATATCTTTTGTAAAGCTATACATGTCATTTGTATACCATACTTATGTAGCTCTTTTTGTGTTAATGTTATGTGTACAAGAACTGTAAAATATCTATGGGTATGTGGTTATATATACAGGTTTTTGTCAATATTATGGTACAAATACTGTAAAACATCATGGGTATGTGTTTATACATATAGGTTTTTAACAATGTATGCAAGTACTGTAAAACATATATGGGTATGTGTTTATAGATACAGATATCAAAATTTATGCATTAGCTTTTAAATATAGAAAACGAACCATATGCGATTAATTATGCGTACAAATAAATGGTACATTAAAATACTAGTGAAACGACCTAATACAACAGCAAACACACAAGTAGCGTGGAAAATAACATTGAACATAAAGCCGCAAAAACATACATAATCAAACTACATTTAACCTAATTTAACATTCTATTTTTCATCGAGATACCACCATGAACATCCTATTTGCTAAAGAACATAGACAACATGACGCAAACAAGGATGACAACTAACAATTTACATACAAATTTCCATTCACTCAACTCTTTCTTTAAAGTTCGGATATTGTCCACCAAATGTCCTTTGTTCACCTTCATATCATCAATTCTGCTTTCTAAATTAGCGATTAGCGACCTCAGATCTTCTATCGTGCTTTGCCTCATACGAAGTTTTTCATTCAACAACTCTCCATGCAATCGATCGCGTTCTCCCTTCATCGCGAGGAAATAATTCTTTTGGGAACTAGGCATTTCATCGTCAAACCATTTGAAATATCCACAATCGTCGGTCTAATCGGAAAAACAGAAACATTCAGTGATATTTCATACCAAAAATTCGCACCTTGCAGAACATAAATTTCCAATTTCACCATTTTAATAATAGTACTATACCTGAAAATTAATTACGAACATTGAGCATTACTTACATTTCGTAGGCGGCACCGAAAAAATCTTCTTCCGGGGTTTAAATCTGTTTTCGAAGTGAGCAAATCTGCAGCAAGTTCGTGGAGGCATTTCTTCGGAGAGGCAGTATGTTGACGAGAATCGTCTCGAATTGATGATTCAGAGCTTGGGCACGCCATTTCTGAGAGATTCGGTGGTTCAATCTGGATGATTTGGTTAGAGAGTTTGGATTGGGTATTTAGGGTTCTTGTGATTTTGGGAAATATTTGAAGAGAACTAGTGAGAGAAATATTTTTGGGTTTGATTTGTGATATATTCGTTTCTGTTGTTCTTAACTTATTTTCGTTTTTTTTTTCAACAGCGGGTATGTATGTAACGAAATGAGTATGGTGTGTCAATTAGAGATATATGTGCATGTATTAGAGATATCACAGTCCATTAAGTGAGGGCATTTTCGTAATATTTTTAAGTGAGGGCATTTTCGTCATCATACAGAAACGGGGACCAGAAACTATGTTCTGCAAAAAGTAGGGTTTTAATTCAAAATTTTACACTAACAGGGACTGAACCTATATTTATGTTTCAAAGAGGGACTGATCTCAACTTTGCCCTTGTAATTAAAGTGGCATGTTACCTCAGCTCAGTTAATACTAATAATAATAATAATAATAATAATAATAATAATAATAATAATAATAATAATAATAATACCGACATTTATTATCTTATTTTGGAGAAAACGAATTAAGTGCACGTGGGAGTATTAAATTAGAATATATATAAATGTATATTTATTACAAAGAAATTAAAATATTTTGCAACTGTTCTGTTCTACCAAGGATTAGGTGGGGTCCACTAGTTGAATAGTTATTGGGATGGGGATATTACTGGGCCTATCAAGAGTTGGATTTGGATAGCAACCAACTAGTGTGTACTTGCCCTTGCGTGATGCTTAATTAGTAGTGGTTGCTTTTTAATCAACATATATTCTTCCTTTTATTCATATATATATAGGAATTTTATGGTGCTCACCTTATGTGAACACTTTGCGTGGACACCTGTTGATATGACACTGATTCGTGTCATATCAACGCGTCACATCAACATCAGAGGTGATGTGACATTAGTTAACACCTTTTACGTGTCATTGATCGACAAATTTGGCGCTGATGTGGCATCTTAACGTGACACATATTAGTGTTACACATCAGGTGCCACATAAGTCGTTAAGATGCCACATCAGCGCCAAATTTGTCGATCAATGACACGTAGAAGGTGTTAACTAATGTCACATCATCTCTAATGTTGATGTGACGCGTTGATATGACACGAATCAATGTCACATTAGCAAGGTGTCACATAAGGTGAGCACCATAAAATTCATATATATATATATATACATAATAGCATGCAAAATTTAATTAAAAAAAATTATAGTATCAAGTCCCAAGGCTCAGCTCCATTATTCTTTGTGGAAATGGATTGACGTAACAGGCAATTGTATGGATATCATTTAAATTCAATTATTGAAAATCGAATTGTTCCAAATCTTATCCAATTAGCTTCTTGAATATTAACAAAAAAATTGATGATATATATTTTAATCTGACGATGGCAACCAAACAAGCCCTTATGAGAGTTGGGAAAGGAGAGTCAAAAGTTACTCCACTGGCAGTAAATGCGAAGGCAAGGGATGTAAGGTTAAGTTGAGAGAGAAGCAATAATAATAATAATAATTAATTATAAATAGCTATTTAATTTTAATTGGTTAGTGGATTGGATTGGATTGGATAGGAGGAGGCAAAGCAAACCAGCATAGCCAACAGATATTTCAACCTAACCATTAACCAGGGTCCATCTTAACCATGGTTAAGTCAGACCAGTTTATATTGCGACCCACCGCCCACCAATGCTTGACCACAATGACAGTTCCGACTGAAGAGTAGAGAAAAAAATATTACATCTCAGGCGCAATGATGATGACCGTGATCGGAGATCCTCCTCGTTCAAGCCCAACCGTGCAAATTCCAACCTACGACTACCCATACCTCGACGATCCAGCTGCTCACATTCACTCCCCCATCTCCTACAGCAACAGCCCAGACATGTCCCCCTACGAGAAATCACTCGCATCTCTCCAGCGCTACCTCCCGTCCAACAAGGACGACGTCGTCGTACAGGTCTCCCAGCACTCAGATTCCGATGACTTTGACTTCGACTTCGACTTCCCCGTTGACGCCTTCTCCTGCGACGAGTTCCGCATGTACGAGTTCAAGGTGAAGAAATGCGTCCGTGCAAGGTCTCACGACTGGACCGAGTGTCCCTTCGCTCACCCGGGGGAGAAGGCTCGCCGGAGAGATCCCAGGAGGTACCACTATTCCGGTACGGCTTGTCCGGAGTTTCGAAAGGCCGGTGGGTGTAAGAAGGGCGACGCGTGCGAGTACTCGCATGGCGTGTTCGAGTGCTGGCTGCATCCGGCGAGGTACAGGACGCAGCCTTGCAAGGATGGGACCCACTGCAAGCGTCGCGTGTGCTTCTTCGCCCACACGCCGGACCAGCTGAGGACCACGATGGAGGCTCCGGCAGTGTTGTTTGGTTCGCCACCGTCTTCGCCGACGACTGCTGGGTCGTCCCCTGTGGGGTCCATTAGTCTGGGTACGTTACTTTACTAGCTTTATGGTCGTTATCTCATTTGCAGATTTATTCACTTTAAAAGTCATGTCATGTTTATAAATCTCGTCGGCGCAGTGGAGTCGTCGATGCGCGGTCTCCATATCAGCAAGAAGAATCTGGCTCTGGGCCTGGGAGTTCCGGCGGGCTTAGGAATGGGGGTTGCTGGTATGAACATGAGCCCACCGGCCTGGGGTCTACGGTACGGTGGTTCACCACAGAGTCCAAGTCGAGCCGGGTTCATGAGCCTGCCTTCTACTCCGGTTCGTTCGGCGTGCAACGTCAGATCGAATCTGTTTGACGTTTGGGAAAGCTCGGAAGAACCCATTATGGAAAGGGTCGAGTCTGGTAAATTGCTGCGCGATAAGATGTACGCGAAGCTCGAGAAAGAGAACTCCTTGGATCGTGGGTCTTCGACTTCGGATCCTGATTTCGGGTGGGTGTCGGAGCTGGTAATGTGAGTCGGGTTCGGGTTAGGCAGCCTTCTGTTCTGTTGATTAATTTGCCCCATTTCCATTTTACTGACTGTGAATACGTGTGTTAATGTGTTGTTTCTGACCTGACATACATACTTGAGTTGAGAGTGCGACTGTAGATAGATATATACATATATATATATATATATAGGTAGGTGATCAAAGCTGGGTCGTGATGTGGTCGGACGGAAATTGATGTGGTTATTGTTAGATTATTACTATTATTAAGTTAGAAAGAAAAAGAGAACATGGAAATTTTTGTAAATTCTGTAAGTATTAAAAATTAAAAAATTTTGATTGGGCTGCCATGTTATAATCTTATAAATAAAGCAATGATGTTTGTCTTTATCTTTGTATTTGTATGTTTCCTTTTTTCTATTTCTTCTTTCTCTGTTTAAAGCAAGCAATATACAATAATATATATATATATATAATGGAGTTTGGATTAAATAGAGTCCTTAAAAAGATCTGATGGGATTTGAACTGATAAACATGTCCCCCGCGATCTTATCCTGTCATTATAATAGCTCTAGCTTAGAGGGTTTTTTTATTTTTATTTACTTTATCTTTGTTATATAAAAATAATATCAGAGTAACTAACTTTAAAAGGCAGTTCTTCACTCATAATTAAATATATATCGCAGGCCGATTGTGACAATATTTCACTCAGTCTATGGTTTGATGTTGTCGGTTTGTAAAAGTTGGATTATATAATCATTTTTCTATATTATCTTCGATAATCGTCAAGTTCTATCCTCCTCTCTTACAAATGATCATGTTTTGTATATACATTTTCCTGAGGCACAAAAGAACTAATAAGTACCATTAGCAGCAAGAGAAGAAGACTCGTCGTATTCCATCATACATAATAATAAAATATATATCAAGTGGGATGGAAGTGAAAATGATCGAAGCAGAAATAATCGTAATAAACTAAACAAATCTCAAAACGCAGCTCAGTTTCTTTTCAAGAAAAACTTGCATCGGATTTAATTATGCATGCATGCATGCAGAAAATGTAACATGGACAAATTTCAAAAATTGATTAAAAGTTGACAACAAAAGAAAAGAGATGAAAGGAGAAAAGACGATAAAGCAGCAGAGCAGCACAGCCATCCATCCAAACCAAACTCATATCTACACTACATAGTAATGCTGCAAAATTACGCTGAATCAAGCTGCCTTCTTTCTTCTTCGATAGACCGAATGATTCTTTCAACAGACGCAGACACCGATGTGGCGTTATGAGGCACGACTTTGATAACCCCAGAGCAAGATGGTTGTTCAGTCTTGTCTTGAAACTGATAGATTGGCTTCGAATGATTGCTCACAGGAGACATAGGGAACAGCGGAAGCATGTTGCTATTACCAATGGAACCATCAACAATTTTGCTACTCCGCTGCCTCTCAACTGGACAGCTAGCCAAGCTAGTTTGTACTTCGATATCTACCACCCTGTTAAAAGAATCTCGAAAGGTGTTCCCCTGGTTTGGTACATCGGATAGATTCGCTTGGTCGCTGGGGTTGACCTGATCGACGGACGAACCTGTGATGGTAGTGCCGGTAGCATTTATCACCGGCATGCCATATGGAAAATAACTGTGTGGAAAAGGCGGGAACTGATACTGCTGAGGTTGAGCAGGAAAATTGCCCATCACATGGATCGACCCGTAGTTATGACACTCAAATCCAGGGGCGGGATACGGCTTGTATACTAATCCCTCAGAAGGGGGGGACATGACAGGGATAAGCCATTGATGACCCTGTTGCTGGTGGTTTAAGTGCCATGGCCTCCTGGCGTTTGGTTCGCTGGTCAAAAACGGTGTCTTCGGTGTGCTATTTCCGTTTAAGGGTCGGTAGGTTGAAGGGATTGGACCAGTTTGAGCCAAAGAGAGCGTATGTTTCTCTATTGAAGGGAGCGGACCATTTTGAGACGAAGACAGGGATCCTTTGGCAATTGAGTACTCGGCAGACACTTCCTTTCGGTGACTTGTCTTGTCCGAATGGACTTTTTGCTTGGAGATAATGGGAAGTGGTTTTATGGACTTAATATCGAGGGGGAGGCCTTTTCCTGGTAAAGACTTGAGAGCTTTACCTAAGTAAGCAGCGTTTTCGAGAAGAAGATTTGGTGATGTAGCCATCAGTTTCTGCACCTGAATTGAAAACCACGGAGGAGGTGATGATTGGATAAATCACAGCCAAAAATTCGAATACACAACAGTTTTCACCAGTTATGAGGGTACCTTTATCAGTCTGTGCAACTCAAATAACTGAACCGCGAAAAGTCTTTGCTGGCTATGATAAAGAAAAAAAGATCAAGGTATCAGGAAAATGGTATGTAAAGACAAGATATTGCATTTGCTAACATAATACATAAAATTCTGACAATACGGTAAACAGAAGCTCTAGCTGAGAAAATAATGGAAAATCAACATACCATCATGAAGATGACACGACAGAAAGTAAGATGGAATATATATGAATGATGCACCAACTCTGATAAGTAGGAGATCTTACACTTATGTTTTGATCATGTAAACATGGGACATATTCTCAACTTCGACGATGTAATGTCACAAAACAACTGCCCATAATTTGCAAAGAATGTATAGAAACTTCACATAAGTGATCAGAAAAAAAAAAAAAAAATTGATTAATTTCAGATGTTTTGCTTTTCTGATCTCAGAAGCAACCGAAGGTACTAGCCTGAGTCCCTCTCCATCACAGTTGCCTGATCAGAATGCTTTTGAAGTTAGTTCTCTAAGGTCCTCATTAGCACAAATAGTTTTTTCAATTAACGTATCCCTCAAAAGATGAAAATGAGAAGAAGAATGTATCGTATTGACTCACCTTGAAAGAATATCTAACTCTTGAGGGATCCACCATGCAATATAAATTTGATGCTCGGGTCACTTTGAGAGGTAAACATGACCTTTTTCACTCAATGTCATAGAATCACCCTCCATCCAAAGAAAGTATCAGTTAACCTACTCGTAAAGTAATTTTTGAACAAAAGGGAAGAAATTCTAGCCAGGAAAGGAAAGCCTATAGAAAGATTAGGTATCGGATAGACGTACATTGAATCACTATAATATCTGTTACTTAACCTCCAATAGTCAATTTTAATGGAAGCTATAGGCCATATTAATAAATGGAAGTATATGAAAAGAATAGCGTCAGGGTTAGACGGGAACACAAGTATCACTATACTTTCATTGCATGTGGCTCCCTCAGTAAATAAATTTAGATGCAAATAGGATCTGTACGTTTATAACTTACTTAACAATAGCTTTTCTGGCTTCCCAGAAGTGTTTTTGACCAATTATGGCGACAACATCATCAGTTGTTATATCATGCCCAGATACAGAGTCCAGTATCGAAGTTTCGGAAATACAATCACCCCCCTCAGAGATTTCATTTTGCAATGGCCAATATCCCCCGTCTTTGCAAAATTCTGTGTCATTGATGTCATTATGTAAACCATTCTGATTTTCTAGCAGTGAAACTTTATGAGAATTAGATGAGTTTCTTCCATCCATTGCTGCTGTGATCTTATGCCTCTCACACGATTGTCGTGACTCGGAAAAGCTCTCAGTCCTTAAATCCATCTTCTGTGCTGAAACTGGCACAGTGTTTATCTTTGCACCCACAAAATCTTTCGAGATGTCTGTTGACTTGTTTATCCCTTCCTGGCTACTGTGTTCAGTCTGCTTAGCCTTTTGAAACTTCAATTGATGCTTTAAAGAAGGAACGTTTGAGGATGATAATCGTCCCGGATCCAAATCATTGTTTCTTTTTTTGCATTCTTGGCCCTCTCCTTGCCGGATAAAAATGGGAACAGTATAGTCATCTTCATCTAATTTATGTCTCTGCTCAACTTGTTGCAACGAGATGCTCGTGTCAGAATATGGCGAATAATGCTTTGAAGGTTGATGACCACGAGCAACCTGATAGAAGATAAACATACCTCCTTCACTGTCAGGGCTTTGGGAATCAATCAGAACAAGATAAACGCATTGAAATCACACCACAAGTTCGATCTAATTTGCATAGTCCCACAAATCTAAGTAATTTTAAGATCTCTCACAAACTAAACATAGAATAGCACAAAGCAACGGTAAAGAGAAACAAATAGAATTATCAATGCGTTAACCTGGCTAGAACAGGGTATCGGATCTGGAACGATGCATTGTTGCTTCACCGGAGGACTAAATCTCTGGGATGGGATGCTGAGTTGCTCATAAAGCGCCATCTTATTTCTTGGTGGTGCTCTTGGTCCTCCTCCTTTGTCAGCATCATTCACATGAAGCCGAGGAAACATAGGCCCTGCAATCTTCTCATCATCTCGTCCTCTCTTCATATCAACTCTCTTATCTAATTTCACTATGTTTAAAGGAAGGAACACCTGAAAATCACACAGTCCCAGCTAATTAGGAACATATATCTGGCAATTCAAGGTAAAATTCTTAATTGATTGTTACTTCATATATGTATGTGTGTGTGTGTGTGTGTGTTGGAAAGAAACAAAAAAGAAAAAGAAAGAAAGAAAGAAACATCAATCCATAAATAGATACATGTATCTCAGTTGAAATTCGATCAATCAGCATAAACTCTTAGTTGCAGAGCTAAACTAGCGTCTTATTCAATCACAAACGAATAAATCGAACTCAAGAACAGAGATAAGTTTGTACAGCATCTAGCATCGACAGCAAAAGAAGCAAATTACCTCAACAGGAAAAGCACCTTTTATCTCCGGCAGCTGAAATCCGTGCAATTTGATAATGAAAGTGAAAGAAACATAAAGTTGGAGATTCTAACGGAAGGAAGAGGAAGAGATACGTTTGAAGAAATGTGCAGAGGTGTGGACCCATTTGTGTGGATAGACAACAACACATAAACTAATTGATCTGCTAATAATATCTAATGTAATTTATTTTTTTAAACATCATTTTGATTTTTTAGTCCAAACAAATTATCGAAAATATATAACTGAGAAATAAAAATCAACGACTGAAATTAATTTTGTGAGGTTGACCAACATTTTCTACTTAATGGTCAAATAGAGTTTTAACTATATTTTTGAACCAAATAAGAAAACTATAATAATAATAATAATGATAATAAAAAACTAATAGGACATAAGATAAACATCAGAGTTTTGATTGGAGGATGAAAGAGGCGAATCTTTGAGTAGATTGATATTATGAGCGCCTCTTGGAAATAATAATAAGAAAAATAATAGAAATTTGGAATCTATTAGAAAAACCGTGGACTATTTTAAACCACAATTACTCTTTTTGTTTGTTTTTTTCATGGAAACTGAACCATTACTTCAATAAAAGTAATCATTCATTCAACTCGTGACATAAGATTGAATTGAGGCTGAATTTACCAGCAAAGTAAGTCGTACGTACGGTAGCAGAATGAGACTCAAATTTCACTCATTTAACAAATCTTTTTTCTCTGGTAAAATCTGTTGAGACCCTCTTTAATTACAGTTGCTTTTTTTTTAATGGTTCCCAACAGATCTTCCATACATGCTCCTTGTTTTTTCAGTTTTCTGTCTAAATTTATTGCAAATCTTCACTTAAATTTAAACCTACAACTATCTCTTTTAGAGATTTTTTGGCTGAGGCGGGATTGGCTGCGTCGAGTTCCCACTTGGAACAAACTACAACACTTCCCAATCCCTGACTGACCTGCTGATAGAATAGAACCTCTTCAACTTATGCTCCTCTCCAGCTACAACTCACATCTGCTCCAGACAACTGAGGCTACTCAGGCATTTGATGCGGGTAATAATATCGGCAAAAGCAGGTCGAGCTAGTGGATTCCTGCAGAAAATAAAAATTGTCTTAATATGGCAAATTGCTACCATAGATCGCTGCAATAGCAAGAGAGCTATAGAGAATGACCTGTTCCAACAGTCTGTAATTATTTGAGCGACCATTGGATCAACCGTGGGAGGAATATCGAGGTGCCTGCCTTGGAATCCAACAGCTCCAACAACCTGCATTGAGTTCAATCCAGTCCATGGGACTTGAAGAGTTGACAGTTCCCATAATATCACTCCAAAGCTATATACATCCGATCTGCAGACTCAAATAGTAATTGTCTAGCCACATACATAGAAGGAATATTTAAAATATGGCAATATCAGGTCGCGGTATTGAAGCGAGGCAAATTAACTCACTTCTCGTTGGATGGTTCGTTCCTCAAAACCTCAGGTGCCATCCACTCAGCCTGCACGTTTGGTGAAAACAAATCAGGATTCTTTTTCCCAAATTGATGAAATCAATTGGCAGCAAATGAAGGACAAATAAAGGGTATTAAAATGTCATCGGAAAAGAAAAAAGGCCCACAAATGCAAGCAAAAATGTAGCTTGGAAGCCTTACCGTTCCCGCAGTTGACTTTGAAGATAGAAAAGTATGGTGCTGCAAACGTGACATCCCAAAATCGCAAACCTAGTATGGTGTCCATAACAGCAAATATTACATGTAAGAAAATCAATATTAAGCGTGCGATAGCTTTAATACAGAAAGCACAAACCTTAACAGCCCAATTTTTGTCAACAAGGAGGTTTGGAGTCTTCAGATCTCGATGTACGATGGTAGGATGACTAGAGTGCAAATAGTTCATTCCCTTGGCCTGCAAAAGATTGATGTTTTAAAACATGGTAAAGGAACATACTACTAAATAGGATACAAATGTCCAACCATACCACATCAAGGGCCATTTGTATCCTCCTTTTTTCATCAATTTGGTTGTTTTGCCTGTGCAATAGCTTAAATAAACTCCCCCTGTCAGTGAAGAAGTGACAATTAGAAGCAGAAAACAAACAATAAATATTTCGAAATTTCAAAGCTTCAAAATATTTTACTATCTTACAGTAGCTGAGGGGCTTAGAAAAACTATACGTCCACAATCAATAACCAAAATCTCTTAATTTGATGACATGCGCCCCATGGTTGATTTGAATTCTAGGCTTAACTTCCTTCAGGGAGGTATCATTTTTTCAATTAATTTCAAATAGTAAGTTAAGTGCATTCAAGTGATGATTGTCTTTTTACCAGATAATTTAGAATTCTCTATTAACACACATGCATGGTGTGTGCAATACACATGTAAATTAACAGAGGGTTGAGAAAAATATATTGCATTGAGTTTCATGCAGATTTCTTTTCAGTTGACTTCTCATGTTTATCTCGTAATGCATTCTTGACGATGGTAGTTATAAACTTAAATTTAGAACAGAGAATCGGAACAGAAATTAGCAGCAGGATACACTCAGACATAAATGATCGAATAGAGAGAGGGATGAAGCATTCCACTATAGAGTACGAACCTCGGCAGAAATTCCGTCAATATAGACAAATTAGGAGGTCGAGTTACTGCTCCCATGAAAAGCACAATATTTGGATGCCTTAACCTTGACATTATCTCAATCTACAACAGGAAAATTATGCTAAAATTAGAAACAGATAACCAAGAGTGTTTGCTTAGGAATGAACTAAAACTAGACTTACCTCGCATTTAAATTGTTCAAGAGCATCACTAGAGATATCTTGTTTTATGAACTTCTTCACCGCTACCTCCTACCAGAAATCACGAGTTGAATCATTAAGCTTAGATTTGAAATATGGTCGCCAATAATATTGGAAGTACATGAAAATGATGCCTGTATATAATGTACTTACTCAATTGATATACATACACTCAAGCATCCAACATATAACAGATGAATGTGACATGCAAACTAGCTAACCACAGAAAAGAAAAACTTACTGTGCCGTTCCATTCAGCTCTGTAGACCTCACCATATGATCCTGAAAGATAAGTAAATAAGGCTTTCAGGTCAAGATGATGGCACTATATTTTTCCATAAACTACAGCGGCTCAATATATTTCACATATGAACCAGCGGGGATAGCGCATACATGGAGAGATTAATTTAATCTAGGAACAGAAGCACTGGATTTGGCTTACCATGACTGGAGTAGATAACAACTAACGCTTTGCATTTTAACAGATAAATTTCCAAAATATGCAAGAAAAACATATGTGAGTAATTGTTACCTATACCAATTCGTTCACCGATTTTGAGATCCTCCCATAAGATTTCAGCAACCTTATTGAAAACGGAATCAACTTGCATATTTTGGATAACATCGGCATTGGACTGGCCAGGGTGCGCCATTTTCATATCTTCTCTAACTCGAGCAAAATTAACAACTTCACTGCTAAAGCCAGTATCTCTGTCTCGAATCACTCCATCAGTTCTGTCTTCTGTAAGCACGTTTTGTTCTTTTCGGGCCATGATAGGCAGCTCATCTCCTCCTACCTCCTGTCCATGTATTTCGAAACCCATGTCTAAATGTTTATTGCTGCTGTCACAGTGAATGCTTTTGATAAGAGATTGTCCAGAGTTATCCAAGGATATATCCAGACGACTGTGACCAATGACACGTTCTCTCCTCAACTGTTCGTTTGTTTCCAGCATGTCGCCACCTCTACAACCATACTTACGAGATCTTACAACGGATACCAAATCATCAGATTCCAAGGGAAGTTTGCCTGAGAATCCAGGCACATCTTCAATATGATAGTTTCCAGATATCTGCATTTTCGCATCTGAGGGAACATCAGACACTCCACCAGGGGATACATGAAGATGTCTGGAGTCATGCTCAGACATATCAATCGGGAAATTTTGTGTTGTCCTCCTTTTGTAGTTTGACTCTGCTGTAGGGGCAGCCATTTGTGAGCTCAAAGTTCTGGTCTTGGTAGATTCATCATTACCAGAAAAAAACAATCCAGCTCTAGGATCTTTGTCAGAGGATGGGAACGCACTATTATCACATGATGCAGCAATACCCGTGCTTACTGTATCTGAATCAAAACTATGGTCACTGCTAGGAATCTCAGTTGGGATCAGGGTACCCGGAGCGCCCATTAGATCAATAATAAACTCGCTGCATCAATTTTAAAAAGTATTCTAATCAGCAATAGTTCCAGGAATTCATGAACTGAAACTGCCCTCTAGCAATGTGTCAACCAATTGATATAGGGATTAAACCAATTTTTTATGCACATAGACTAGAGATTCTCCAAGAAAAAATAAGCTTTTACCTTCCATCCAATTTGATCAAGTTGACGGCACCTTCATCAGTCCCAGTATAATAACTCCCTTTAACTAGCTTGCACGCAAGGTTGATCCTGTCGGCGAGTACCTAAAAACCAGTAGTCGATCAGAGTTCTGTTTACTAACAGTGACAAGTCAATCAACATTGCAACAATTAAGTACATTGACCATTAAAAATTATATCTTAGTGTCATGCATCACAACCAACCGAAGATGCTAACGTTTCATGGATTTTACGGACAAAGCTTAACAATTTTTTATTGCAACATGTGCTGATATCTCAACCATATTGGAGAGAGGAACAATAGGTTTTCCAACGAGGAGGGGCTAGGTATTGGCATAGAACTTTTCAAGCTAACATTTTAAAATTCATGCACTCGATTTTTGCATAAGAAATACAAATGAGTAACAAGGAACTTCTCAAAACCTTAAATAGCAAGGCCCTTTGACGTGAATGCCCAACATCAAGATAGCCTAGCGGAAGGGTGACTGTGTTGAAGTGGATTCTTAACCCATTATTTCTGGCCCTGCATCTCCTGAACATTTCTTCGACATCACTAACAGGACCTCCCATCCTATCAACAACAAGGTTGGCAATCTTTTGGACAAGGAAACTCGTATGCAGACCACCATTTATGGAACGGAACTGCAACGACATCAAATGTACTATTTCCTCAAGTTTCTGGAGTTCCAAATCAATGGTACGATTGACTAATACCACGTCATAACCAACATTATCTCGAACAGACGCTGCTTTCAGATCGTCCAGGGATGGAAGCTTTGCTTGGACAAGCAAATTTGAATCGATACCACAGACATCATAGAAACCATCCATCACTTTCTCATCATAATTTAGAACATTATAGCTCTGCATTCACTCCAAGAAGAAAAAAAAAAGTTGCATCAGTTGCAATAAACATGATGTATCAAGAATCGTCATGCCAATATTTTAGAAAATTTTCTTCATTCTATAAGCACCACATTGGAAACCCGGATAGTCTTATATCTTCGAAAGACAGAAAAATGTGGTTTTCCTTTTCCAAATCTATCCACAAAAATCATTTGCAAGCATAAGTACATAATAACAATCACATAAAATTAACTTGTATCTAAGCATCCTACATTTAGCCTCAGATGAGAACATTGTAAGCATAATTTCAGCTACAACAGCAAGCACACCACACCCGATAACAAAATAAAATAGCAACTTGAAGTGACAGGTTATAAATAAAAGCACCGCTTAGCCACGACATGCAATAATACAAATCGGAGATAAACAGTAAATATAGACGCTGTTTGATGTTTCACCCAATATTGAAGCGATAGAGATTCGGCTACGCTCTGAGAAGGCGATATTCCGAGGCTTATTTGCTTCGTGGCGTTGATAACGTCGGTGTCCGAGTCAACGCGGGTCTGACTCTGATCCGAAACGCTTATCGCCAAGGCCAATTGCATCTGGTACTCCTCCTCCAAGAAATTAAAACTATCATCGTCATTATTGTTAGTCGAATTCTCATTCTCCGAGGACGACGCCGTTAGATTCAAATTAGACGGAGTGGTCGTTTGAGGAGAAGAATCGAGCGAAGGCACTTGCTGTTGGGGCTGGTGGTGATCGCCGATGTGAAGCTTCCGCAAGAAATGTTTGACTTTCGACATGATCGACGGCGATCGTCGACCGTAACTAGAGCTAGACCAGCAGTAGATTTATATACAGGAATTTGTTAGATAATATGATCGGTGAGCTTGTCTGATGCAATTATCTATCTGATCTTGGCCAGCAGCCTAGGTCTTGAAAAGGGATTTTGCCCGAGCCGAGTCTTCATCGCTAAGTTAGATTCAACAGTGATGGGAAAGTACAACTGTAGTTTCCATAGGGCTCAGCTCAGCTAGACGTACAACTCCTCATTTCGCCTCTTTTTTTATCTAAAAAATTTATATAATCAACTTAAATTTAAATCAATTACATTCTCATCTTTAGACCGTTTTAATTTTGTTTCTATCTTTTCTTAATGAAGGTAATTATTACTATACTGTTACATAGTCAATAGATACATTATTAACCATTATTATTATCCATCCTAGGAAGAAGCAAAGTACTACACTATATTACCAACGGGAGTTTTCTACTAGTAAAATGTATATTAAAAAATAAAGTAATATCTGTTTTATATCATCAACTAACCATGTTTTTTAATTAATCACCCACTTAACATTAAAAATATACATAATAATATTTTTTAAACTAACGAAACTTGGATTCTAATGGCAGCCCGTTCTTTTTTAACAGCTAGCTCTGAAATCCTTAGGAGGACCTCTTACCACAACTGTTGCAACAGCAGCATGAAAGGTTCGGTTGTTCACAGACGAAGAATCAGAGGAGAAATTGGAGCCGTTGTTGATTCCACTGTTTCTCTTGTAGTAACCTTTCCATGTGGGCCCACCAAGATCCCCTGATGAACTCCTCCATAGCTTCCACTTCTTGCCTTTTCCACCAACTTTTGCCTAGGCATATATCAAATGCCCATGAAAATCAGAATAAATGTTAGGCTTCTTAGATTTTCAACTAAAGCTCGAACCTTTAGGTACCAGATGAACTCAGCATTCTTAGTTACAGAAAAGATTATATTTTTATTCAAATATTTGAAGATAGAACACGGATAAGACACAAATCAAAAGTAAATGGACAAGATTCAACAAAAAAAAAATACAAAACGGACGACTTCAACCAATTAATACATCAAAGAATATAAAGTTACCATCTTTCTAATGTAGGATTTGAGCTTACAGGGTCGTCTTTTCCTGGCTTCTTGAAAACATTAGATGATGATTGCAGTTATTGTGATTACCCCTATATATAATATATATATAGCCAGCGAAACTTACATATACGGAGTCTGCTGCTTTCAGTTCAGCTTCCAAAATCCGAGAAATAAAGCAGAATAAAAGCGAAAGGGCTTCAGATGTGGCTACACATGCCATGCCATGCCATGGATCAGTCATTTTTTGCTTTGGCTGAGCTATGTTTACGTGAAGATGGTAGGAGTACGATGATAGAGCATGACTTGAGAACATAAAAGTGTCACCCCAGCCGCTAAGTTATTGTCTTACAGATTTTGCCTGAGACCGATCCGATCTACATATAGTTTGGTTTGGGGGATGTTTTACTAAAGAGCAGCATACTGTTGGGTTCGCTAGGCCGCACGGGATGATACGCAGCGGAAAATTCAAAACAAAAGCATGCATCTATCATATAAATGCTTATCCCGTCGGTCCATCTAGCGATAGTGACTATCGGCATCTTTTAAAATCACGCACATGGTACGAATTTTGCTTTGTTCGGGTTTAAGAAATAACCTATTCCTTAGCTTCTTTAGTGACGATGAAGAGGGAATCAATTCCCGGATTTGTGGCTACCACCGTCTTTTCGTACGTTCGCCGTAGGAAATCAAATGTCTCCCCTCTAATCGAGTCCACCTTTTGGATTATGACACCAAGATGATTCTTCGCTAGTAGAAAACAACTCGGATATTAAACGAACGCTAAAGGAATAACCAAGGAACATTTCCTTTCGTGAGCACACGTCAAAGAGTGAGAGGTCGAGTATGTATATTCTCGTGATGGTTTTCGTGTGGTGTTTTTTATAAACCGAAACGCATGACCATAGAATGACTGAATAATTCACGCACGTTCACCTCTATCCCTTATAAGATATATATACATACATATGTATATGTGAGGGTTGGTAAGTAACGCATGGCTCCCATTCACTATTGGTCAAAATCATAAATCCAACTTAACTCCTCTTTAAGTCAAAAATTTGCCATCACTCATTTTAAATTCAAAATTCAAAAGGAGTAATACCAAGACATAAAAACCTCTTTTTCATTTCTTTTAAATTCAAAATTCAAAAGGAATAGTACCAAGACATAAAAACCTCTTTTTCATTTCTTGGTCAAAGCATTTAACGTGTAAAGGAAAATAAATTTCCTTAAACAACTCATTGATTATGGACATAAACGTGGACCTAAAAAATCCATTTATTAATTGAGTAATTCGTGTAATTACTAAATTAACATTCAAAGTCCAAATAATTAATCCAATTAATTATTTTATTCCTTTAATTAAATAATCAAATTATCCAATCATATATATATATATATATATATTTAATTCAATAATTGAATTAAATTTTAATCCAACTATTGGAAAAATCGACTTCAATTTGTCATTCTCCAAAACTTCGTGTGACCCTTTTAGGTTCACGATTAACACTAGTAGTGAATTTACAACTCCTTGCAACCAATTGAAATTAACTCTTTAATATCAAGAATTCACTAATCACGGTAACACCTAGCAAGTAGCATGCTTATCTAGTGTTAAGTGAAATAGCGAGTAAACCTTTTCAATTGCAAGTGCATACACGTAAAATCCTTTCGACAACTAATTTCCCGATTAGATCATGGGCATGGAATTATAAGTCGAACCCAATTGATCTAATAACTATGAATTCATTTCAAGTTTAAATGATTCCTTTATGAGCTCTATTCATCCCGCCTTGACCAATGACTGTGAATCATAAACTATGAAAAGCATATGAAATTCACTTATTAATATAAGTGTCGAATTCTATGTTGGCCACAGACAAATCTCCATGCATACTAATACAATACCCAAAATACCCCTTTTGTGATTATCCAGCAATCAAAGGATAAATCTAAGTAAAGCATAATGCGCACAAGACTACTATCGTGCCTCAAGTGAGAGGATTAGTCATCTACTATTGCAACACGAAAATTCTTATTCGACATAAAAGTTTCCAATTAAGAATTTTCAGCGGGTCAAGTTCAATGAACTTGTTCCCTAACAAGCATCTGCATATATGCATTTGCGTCTCCACGCTAATGTTAATGGAACGTAACATTCTCGTCTAACAAGCATACATCATATGCACAAGTCTTTCTGAGTTATTCAATGTCCTGTCTTGAAATACCCATCGACTTGGAACTTATTTAAGATCATAGCCTAAGACATGTTCCATGATCACCATCAAATGCGCAATCATGTCCCTCAGCTTATAACGATCTAAGAACTTTATCGTATGTACAAATAATGCATAAACATAAGATAAAACAATGCCTTTTATTTGATATAATTTCCAACAAATTGTTTTACAAGTAGAAAAATATCCAATCAAGTTGGAACGTCGGGCATTCTACTCTAACAATCTCCCACTTGCCCTAGTTCCAATTGCCCATATATTTTAGACCCATCTTCTCGAGATGTCCATCAAATACTTTTTGCGACAAGGGCTTAGTCAAGGGGTCTGCTACATTTTCTGCTGAAGCGACTCGATCTACAACGACATCGCTTCTACCAATGATCTCTCTAATCAAGTGGTATCCGCCTCATGATGTGTTTGGATCTTTGATGAGATCTGGGCTCTTTTGCTTGCGCTATAGCTCCATTGTTGTCACAATAAACCATTATTGGATCAACAACAGACGGGACTACACCCAACCCTTGGATGAAGTTCCGCATCCAAACAGCCTCTTTTGCCGCATCTGATGCTACAATGTATTCAGCCTCGGTAGTAGAGTCAGCAGTCGTCTCTTGTTTGGAACTTTTCCAACTAACTGCAGCTCCATTCAAGATAAATATGTATCTGGACATTGATTTAGAGTCGTCTTTATCGGACTGAAAACTAGAGTCAGTGAATCCTTCTAGTTTTAGTTCTCCACTGCCGTATACCAAAAAGATATCCTTAGTCCTTCTCAAGTACTTAAGGATCATCTTAACGGCTTTCCAGTGTTCCTCCCCTGGATTGGACTGATATCTGCTCGTGACGCTTAGAGCATGAGCCACATCAGGCCTAGTACATAACATTGCATACATAATGCTACCAATAGCTGATGCATAAGGTACACGAGCCATTCTTTCTCTTTCTTCAGGCGTCTTTGGAGACATAGCCTTAGAAAGCGAAACACCATGATTCATTGGCAGGTATCCACGCTTGGATTCCTCCATGCTAAACCTTTTTAGCACCTTGTCTATGTACATCGACTGGGATAGTCCGATCATCTTTCGTGATCTATCTCTATAAATCTTTATCCCTAAGATAAAAGATGCTTCTCCCAAATCTTTCATGGAAAACTGTTGAGACAACCAAGTCCTTGTTGAGTGCAACATTCCTACATCATTCCCAATGAGTAGAATGTCGTCAACATAGAGCACGATAAATGCTACTGCATTTCCACTAACCTTCTTATAAACACATGATTCATCCAGATTTTTATGAAAATTAAACTTTTTGATCGTTTCATCAAATTGGATGTTCCAACTCCTTGAAGCTTGTTTAAGTCCATAAATGGACCTCTGGAGTTTACAAACCATTTGCTCGCTCCCACTGGATATGAAGCCTTCTGGTTATTTCATATAAATCTCTTTCTTAATGTTGTCATTAAGAAAGGCAGTCTTCACATCCATTTGCCATATCTCGTAGTCATAATACGCAGCTATGGCTTTCAGGATCCGAATGGATTTAAGCATTGCAACTGGTGAAAAAGTTTCATCATGGTCAACACCTTGCTTTTGAGTATAACCTTTTGCAACCAGACGCGTTTTAAAAATACTCACTTCTCCATCTACTCCAAGCTTACGCTTATAGACCCATTTACAGCCAATCGGTACAATACCTTGTGGTGGGTCTACCAAGGTCCACACCTTGTTTGAGTACATGGAATCCATCTCGAACTGCATTGCTTCTCGCCATTTATTTGAGTCAATGTCGGACATTGCCTCTTCATAGCTTGTTGGATCATTATCCAAAAGGAGTCCCTCTTCTTTGTTCTCTAACAATAGGTTCAGCCTATCAGGTGCCCTTGAAGCCCTAATAGATTTTCGAAGAGGTTGTGCCTCAGACGGTCCAGGCTCAACTGGGGTATTATTTGTGACAACTTGTGAGATACTTTGTGGTTCTCTTTCCTCGTTAAGTTCTACAACTTCACTACTATTTTCAGAAAGAAACTCTTCCTCTAAGAAAATAGCATTCCTCGAAACAAACACTTTTTGTTCGGAGGGATCGTAGAAATAGTATCCTATAGACTCTTTTGGATACCCCACAAATTTACATAAAATGGATCTCATATTCAATTTATCTCCCACTTGTTGCTTCACGTAAGTAGCACAACCCCATACTTTGAGATATTTGTAAGAAGGTGTCTTGCCACACCACATCTCATAGGGTGCTTGGCACTCTATTTAGGAGATGTGTCGCCGTTTCTAAGGCATAGCCCCAGAATGAAAGAGGTAAAGTAGTGAAACTCATCATTGATCGAACCATGTCTAACTGGGTCCGGTTCCGTCGTTCTGAAACTCCATTAAGCTGCAGAGTACCAGGAGGAGTCCACTGTGAGAGAATCCCATTCTCTTTTAGATAATCAAGAAAATCAGTGGTCAAGTATTCGCCTCCTCGATCAGATCGAAGAGTCTTTATACTACGACCGCTTTGCTTCTCTACTTCATTTCTAAATTCTTTGAACTTTTCAAAGGCTTCAGATTTATACCTCATAAGGTATACATAACCATACCTCGAGAAATCGTCGGTAAATGTTATGAAGTAGTGATAGTTCCCTCTCGCATTAACACTTAGTGGCCCACAAACATCTGTATGAATCAGATCCAACAGACCTTTGGCTCGCTCCACTTGTCCAGAAAATGGCGTCTTGGTAATTTTTCCTTTAAGACATGACTCACATGTAGGCAACTTATCCTCTCCACTAAGGTCGAGCTTTTGTGCTAACTTGTGAATCCTCTTCTCAGATATATGACCCAATCTAGCATGCCAAAGTGTGAATGAACTATGATTTTCTAATTTTCTTTTATTTTGTTGAATTGTTAGTGTTGACCTTTTTGGTCCTATGCTTATGAGAGTTTTGATTATTCCAAGTAATTATGTAAACTATGGGGTACAAGTTAGAAAACTCGATATGTATGATTTATGATGTTTAAGTATGTATGAATATTCGACTAAGTGCTTAAAAGTGAATTAATTATTAGATAGTCGAATATATGTGATCTTGTGCATTACTGGAATATTACTGTGATCACCTGAATATGAACGTTTCGTATGAATGGAATACATCATGTGCTAAATATGGAAAGCTGTTATGCTTTACATGGAGTATAAGATATTCTGTTTATTTTAGGAATAAAGTATTCATTGATATCTCACATGTCACAATGTGCTTATATGGAAATTCCGTGTGCTATATATGGAATCATTCTGTGACATGAATGGAATCACATTGTGTGCTATATATGGAAAATATATTCTGTCAAATGTGATATATGAGCTGTATACGAGATCAATCTATTTTAGGAAAGAATTTCATGAGATATCCGTTTGAATGCATCTTGATTGACTTAAAAATCAGAAGATCAATTACATATCTTTCCTTGTGCGTATTGGTTTTCATATTATGGAAAGTAGTTAATTGATTGGGCTTATTATGGTAAGATGCTGACTGGAACTATATATGGAATGTGTTTTGAATCGGGTGAGATCACCATGCGTGGTAAGTAGTTCCTGTAAATATGGTAAAAGATCATGCATGACCGTTGTGCTTTATTGGTTTATTCTTGGCATGATCTTGTGAAGTTAATGCACGTTATTCTTGAGCATATCTTTGCATATTCTATGTGCTTAACTTTCTATGTGGAGTGACGAAGCTATAATCGGCTATAAGAAGAGGATCACTTCACGTCAAGGGTAGAGACAAGACGATTGAGCCGAAGAACGAATTCCTTTGAGTGTTGAGCGTTAACTTGTGAATTATTCGTTGTTCTGCTAGAGCTTAAATTTGCGAAATCCATACCCTTGAGCGATTACTTTAGAAACCTTCTGAAAATCTGTCTTCGGACTTGTTGATCGCACAAGGAGGCACAAGTGGAGTCTTCTACACGCGAAGGAAAGAATCGGTGGATTTGGGGGTCCTTCGGTAGCGAGCTGTGTCCAGTCGGGGCCAAGAATCGCTGCCTCCGCTTCAATACCTCCTACTCCCCATCCAGCAACACCTAAACCATCTATCATGGTAGTGTGAGAATCAGTTCCGACCACACTATCTGGGTACAGGACACCATCAGTATTGAAGACCACATCCGAGATATTCAAGGTTGACCTGTAAAATAAAAATTTAACAGTCATGTTCGCATGAATGAAACGTAACATCAATCATAAATAAATTTCAAAGAAATGAAATCAAGTATCAGTATCTGACTCTAGATCATAACATGGCAGTGGATAACTGTCACAATCTATAATATTTCTTTACGTTCGAGTACCTGGTGCACAATGCCAGAACCAGGTGGAACCACAAGCATGTTTTCAAAGGCAGTAGATCCCCATTTAAGGAAAGCAAACCTCTCCTTGTTCCTCTGGAATTCAAGCTCCATATTTGCTTGCACAACATTTTCTGACCTTGCAACATCAACTTGTACTGAATGATCAATAACTAGATCAACGGGAACCTGCAAGCACAACCATCGTAACATAGATACATAAAGGGACAGTTAAGAGAGATAAAATAAGCTGGCAATCATAAGACTGCAAAAACAATTAAGAAAATGCTTGTGGACAGATAAATGCGGGAAAAGAAATTGTAAGGGTGTCAATCATTTTGTAACCATAAACGGTAATATCTTAGTGATTGACTTGAAATCTTGAGGGACAAACCTCAAGGACTGGAGTAAACCCCGGTTGGGGATATAACCAGTATAAAAATCCTGTCTCACTTTACTTTCTGTCATTTACTTTCTGTGAGACAAACCCGAAACGTTTTTCAAAAACCCACGTGATATCTTTGGAACGTTTTTAAAGAAAAAGGAGATAACATTGATACTGCTCTGTTTTTCAAGTGATAACCATTTTTACAGTCTTATTGATATCTTCTTTAAGAAAGGTATTTTCAAAGGAGAAAAAGCCATAAGTTTTATAAGCCTAATTCACCCCCCCTCTTAGGCATATTTTGTACTTCAGTTAGGATATGGCTTTGAGGTGTAATGGTGTATAAACAATTTGTCGAATTACCGGAATATATAAAAGCATTATCTTTGAAAATGGAACAACTTCCACTCTCAATAATAAACTTAAAACCTTCTCTATCCAATACTGGAATAGAGATAATATTTCTTATAATATCCGAAATATAAAGACAATTATTCAAACATAAATTAACACCATTATTTAAAGCTAGATAAACAGTCCCAATAGCTACTGCAGCAACTCTTGCCCCATTGCCCATCCTAAGGACCATTTCCTTACTGTCCAGCTTCGTGCTTCTTGTCATTATCTGTAAATCATTGCAGATATGTGAGCCACAACCGGTATCTAATACCCAAGAAGCATCGTTAACTGATAAGTTAACTTCAACAAAATACATACCTGAAAGCTTCAGGCTTGCAAGATAGTCCTTGCAGTTCCTCTTCCAGTGCCCCGTTTTGCCACAGTGAAAACACTTGTGATCAGCTTGAGAATTAACCTTTTCCTTTCCTTTGCTCTTAGCCTCATTGCCATTTGCCTTCTTGTTAGGCTTGGCGGGAAACTTTCCCTTCCACTTTCTTTTCTTAGACATTGCTGCATTTGACTTGGAAATGGATCCAACAAGAAACACCGGCTTATCCTTCTTAATGGTGGATTCAGCCGTCTTTAACATGTTCATCAACTCGGGGAGAGAAGTCTCCATGGAGTGCATGTTAAAGTTGACAACAAAGCTGTCAAATGAGGGAGGCAGAGATTGTAGCAACAAGTTCACAAAGAGCTCATTATCTATAACAACTCCAAGTGACGTAAGCTTTTCAATGAGGCCTATCATCTTCAGCCCATGGTCTTGGACTGAAGAGCCCTCAGTCATACGGCATCTGAAAAGCTCTTTAGATATCTGATATCTCATTTGCCTAGTTCTCTCACCATACAACTCTTGTAGGTGGTGAAGAATCTCTTTAGCATTATCAAATGCCTCATGCTGACTCTGCAGCTCATTCGACATAGATGCCAGCATGTAGCATCGAGCCTGGAGATTGTCATCACAATGACGAAGATACTCCCCATACTCTACTGATGTCATATCCTCAGGAGCAGGAGGTGGTGCTATGGTAAGCACATATTCCTTCTTTTCAGATTGAAGGACAATCTTAAGGTTTCTCAGCCAATCAACAAAATTTGGGCCAGTCAACTTGTTTTGCTCAAGAATACTTGCAATTGGATTTTTAGCCATTGTAGTAGAGAAATCTACAAAAATAAACGAAGCAGAAAATAAACAAACTATGGAAAATATAGATTTAATATAAGGTCTTTTATTTTAAATTGCTCCCACTATTTTATTTAAACCCTTAAAAATTCTGAAAATCTTATTTTCATAGTGGGCTTGAAGTCCAATAAAAATAATTCACACCTCAATTTTATGAGCCCATGAAAAATTTATCGGTAGTCAACTCTTTGACAATTGTATCAACATACAACCTTCAAGATTATTTTGTCTCACTCTTCCTATATGCCCCAAATTTATGAGCCCATATAGTACTAAGTGTCAAATTAAACCCATCAAACCTTCGTATAAATGGAGCATCAATGCGTCCCATGACTCGTGGCCAACGCAAAGACGAGTCCACCTCACGAACACCTCTATGCTAGGTAGAGATCACAGCTTTCAGCACAAGATCACTCCACGACTCATGGCCAGTGACCAAGCACGGTAGCATCGTCATGTCATCTACCTTTGATGGAAGGCATGGAATAATAGGTCACCACCTATTTTATCCATTTTAATTTGATATGGAACTAATCGAATTAAGTTCCTTCAAAGTTTCATAAACTTAGGGTTTTCTTTTCAAGACCTCATCAACCTCATGCAATATTCATCATATGAAGCCCAAACAAATAACATATAATAAAACTAACATGCATCCTATGGGATGATCATATAAAACATGCTAAAACATTCATCACATGAAATTAAAAACACATAAATTCACCAATTTGCGTGTTAATCTAATCTTCGAATGAAAACAGTTTTCCATCTATCAAAAATCAGCCCACATAAAAAGTTGAGTGGTTCGCAAACACTCGCGTATTTATGTTGGTGGCCGAAAAGCTATCCGAAGAAATTAACTTGTTCATTTGAAAAACAAACGTTTTGCTAATTCACAACCACCCAGACGCATGCATAAATAATTGAGAATAAAATACCATTTATTTTATTATCATAAGATATAAAACATAAACTTCATTTCTATGCCAATGAACGGACATGAACACACATAATGGAAATATTTTTCATCAGGAATGAAGTTCTATTTTAAATGTATTATAACTCTGAAAATTTCAGCAAGCATAAAATATTCAAACATGTTATTATTTCAGCAAGAATCATATTCCACTTAATATTTTAACATGAAACGTACAGCAAGAAAACCCTTTTCTTGTTATAATAACCAATCAATTGGTTTCAGCTCAAAAGTTCCAAAATTAAATCACATAGAACATTTCTATCCCTCATAAACAAAATACCATTTAATAATTAAATATGTTTATCACATAAACAACAACAATGCAAAATCTGATTTTAAAGATGCTTAACCCGCAGCTCTGATACCATTGTTGGGTTCGCTAGGCCGCACGGGATGATACGCAGCGGAAAATTCAAAACAAAAGCATTCATCTATCATATAAATGCTTATCCCGTCGGTCCATCTAGCGATAGTGACGATCGGCATCATTTAAAATCACGCACATGGTACGAATTTTGCTTTGTTAGGGTTTAAGAAATAACCTATTCCTTAGCTTCTTTAGTGACGATGAAGAGGGAATCAATTTTCGGATTTGTGGCTACCACCGTCTTTCCGTACGTTCGCCGTAGGGATTCAAATGCCTCCCCTTTAATCGAGTCCACCTTTTGGATTATGACACCGAGATGATTCTTCGTTAGTAGAAAACAACTCGGATATTAAACGAATACGCTAAAGGAATAACCAAGGAACATTTCCTTTCGTGAGCACACGTCAAAGAGTGAGAGGTCGAGTATGTATATTCTCGTGATGGTTTTCGTGTGTTGTGTTTTTTATAAACCGAAACGCATGACCATAGAATGACTGAATAAATCACACACGTTCACCTCTATCCCTTATAAGATATATATACATACATATGTATATGTGAGGGTTTGTAAGAAACGCATGGCTCCCATTCACTATTGGTCAAAATCATAAATCCAACTTAACTCCTCTTTAAGTCAAAAATTTGCCATCATTACTCATTTTAAATTCAAAATTCAAAAGGAGTAATACCAAGACATAAAAACCACTTTTTCATTTCTTGGTCAAAGCATTTAACGTGTAAAGGAAAATAAATTTCCTTAAACATCTCATTGATTATGGACATAAACGTGGACCTAAAAAATCCATTTATTAATTGAGTAATTCGTGTAATTACTAAATTAACATCCAAAGTTCAAATAATTAATCCAATTAATTATTTATTCCTTTAATTAAATAATCCAATTATCCAATCATATATATATATATATATTTAATTCAACAATTGAATTAAATTTTAATCCAACAATTGGAAATATCGACTTCAATTTGTCATTCTCCAAAACTTCGTGTGACCTTTTTAGGTTCACGATTAACACTAGTAGTGAATTTACAACTCCTCGCAACCAATTGGAATTAACTCTTTAATATCAAGAATTCACTAATCACGGTAACACCTAGCAAGTAGCATGATTATCTAGTGTTAAGTGAAATAGCGAGTAAACCTTTTCAATTGCAAGTGCATACACGCAAAATCCTTTCGACAACTAATTTCTCGATTAGACCATGTGCATGGAATTATAAGTCGAACCCAATTGATCTAATAACTTTGAATTCGTTTCAAGTTTAAATGATTCCTTTATGAACTCTATTCATCCCGCCTTGGCCAAGGACTGTGAATCATAAACTATGAAAAGCATAGGAAATTCACTTATTCTAATATAAGTGTCGAATTCTATGTTGGCCACAGACAAATCTCCATACACACTAATACAATACCCAACATATCCCTTTTGTGATTATCTAGTAATCAAAAGATATATCAAAGTAAAGCATAATGCGCACAAGACTACTATCGTGCCTCAAGTCAGAGGATTAGTCATGTACTATCGCAACATGAAAATTCTTATTCGACATAAAAGTTTTCAATTAAGAATTTTCAGCGGGTCAAGTTCAATGAACTTGTTCCCTAACAAGCATCTGCATATATGCATTTGCGTCTCCACGCTAATGTTAATGGAACGTAACATTTGCGTCTAACAAGCATACATCATATGCACAAGTCTTTCTGAGTTATTCAATGTCCTGTCTTGAAATACCCATCGACTTGGAACTTATTTAAGATCATAGCCTAAGACATGTTCCATGATCACCATTAAATGTGCAATCATGTTCCTCAGCTTATAACGATCTAAGAACTTTATCGTATGTGCAAATAATGCATAAACATAAGATAAAACAATGCCTTTTATTTGATATAATTTCGAACAAATTGTCTTACAAGTAGAAAAATATCCAATCAAGTTGGAACGTCGGGCATTCTACTCTAACACATACATCTTAAACACGTTTAATCCACATCCGCAAAATCGGAGTATTAAGATTAAGAAAAAGGGTTAATTTCGATTCAGGCCCATTTAACATGTTTTAGTTTGAGTTCAGGCCCTATTCAGGTTTGATTTAATAACAAGGACCTGTTTTTCAAAAATATTAGAAAAAGGGACCTAATTTATGCTATAAGACATAATTACCCTTTATAACTTGTCAAAATTACGCTATTATGCCATCATCTTTACCCAGCGACAAAACTCAAATCTCAGTAGGTTGCAACTATAGTTATCAACGTTCATGACCAAATAGGTTGAAATTATCGTTAATTTGATTATGTGTGTTGATAAGTTTCGAAAATTAGTAACTTTAACCGTGAGAAAAACGAATATTAGGTTCCCCTAAATTAAAATATTTCACAGTTGAATAACACTTTGTATAACAAATATAACATATACTGCCGCAAAAATAACGTATAATTCAAACAAAATAACTTTTCATTTCTTGTAAATAACATATGTTGTACACAAGTAATGGGCGAGAGAAATACATTGAAAACCAGCGACGACACTGGAAAACTACTGAAACCTCTCGAATCTTCGACGTTAGTGACTGAATAAGGTTAAATCGACCTCAATTTATCATGGGTATTAATAATCAAGAAAAATTGTTGATGTTTATAACGAAATAATACGTCAAACCCAATTCAAAAAGTTCGGGGTGAAATCTCTATTTAATGGCCAAATAATGTGAAATCGAATCAGTTTATTCATGGTTCTTAGTAATCGACAAAAAATTATTGATGTTAATCATGATTTATCAAAGAATTTAGATATGACATTTGATTGAAACGTTTGCTAATTAACATGCTACTTAGGTAACATTTCATGCTACATGGATAACACTTCTTACAACAAAAATGCTTCAAAACTTAGAACCATGCGTCATATAGGAATACCTCTTGTGTGTTTTTAGATAACAATTGCTTCAAAATTTATACCATATTGTTTTGAATCTAATTACGTAGCAATAATATACCCTAAATTTTGAAGTCGTTTGTATCTTTAAGCCATCTAACATTGACTAACGGATGGTGGAGCAAGGAGGAGGGCGTGGCGAAACGTCCAAAGTATGTGTACCTTGAATTTTAACGTGGTCTAAGATTGAATTATTTTGTGAATTAACATGCTTGTATGGTAACACTTTCTGCTGAAAATATGACGCATATCTTGTAAAATATAACAAATCAACACACAAAAGAGTAACAATTCATTTCTTATCAATACCACATCATGTACACAAACAGGAGATTGCGGAATTTTATGAAAAACCGCGAATGACAACCAAAAATGCTGAAAATTGTTCAAATCTCGACGTTAGTAGCAACTGGTAAATTTCCAAACCATGGGTGCCTCGAATTTATACCGATTAACTGCAATTTATGTCGAAATCTAGCTTTGATTTACCATTATATTCTCAAATTTGCACCCTAATTAGACAATCAAATCCTACATCGTGCGTCGTTAATATCATAATAAATCCAACATGACACGTCGAAATCGGTTGGTTGATGGGGCAGTCGAATTTTTTATGCTCGATTCAGTGTAAAAAAAGAATGAGTTCGATCATAAAAAAAAAATTCTGTTGATAAGATTTTACAATATCGAAGTGACACAATATTATTAAAAAATAACGTCTTTTTTCTGAAGTAATGGTATAATATAATTGAGTAACAGAAAACTGAAGAAAAAGTACCTCTTCATATAAGAACCATAACAACACATTCTCTCTCTATATAGACTTTCACTGGAAAAAAAAAAGCATTTTTGTAAGGGTATTTTCGTCAAATCATATTTTCGGGTCCTTTACTATAACTTTTATAGAAACTGGGTCCTTTAAAATAATATATTTTCTGACAAACAATAAGTAAAAAATTAAAAAGAACCTGACATAAAATTGTCCCTAATCCTTCTGTGCTTGAGTTTGTGATTTGCTAAGGATTAAGGAAATTCCGCACATAAGCAGGGGGAGCAAACTGATATGATCTGGTAACTTGCGATATTCCATTTGATATGCCCTGGTAATTGCTAAACTTTGCTGATACGTGATATATAAGGGATATTAGCACTTAGACAGGGGGAGCATGCATACTTCAATATGAGAATTTTTTTTTTCATGCTCTGATCATATCAATGATATACTTAAACATGCTATGTGCATCAAAATGGTTTCATATCGAGTGTACTCATATGCTTAAGTTAGGCATTAATTACTTGTCATCATAAAAAAGGGGGAGATTGTTGACCTTTTTGGTCCTATGCTTATGAGAGTTTTGATTATTCCAAGTAATTATGTAAACTGTGGGGTACAAGTTAGAAAACTCGATATGTATGATTTATGATGTTTAAGTATGTATGAATATTCGACTAAGTGCTTAAAAGTGAATTAATTATTAGATAGTCGAATATATGTGATCTTGTGCATTACTGGAATATTACTGTGATCACCTGAATATGAACGTTTCGTATGAATGGAATATCATCATGTGCTAAATATGGAAAGCTGTTATGCTTTACATGGAGTATATGATATTCTGTTTATTTTAGGAATAAAGTATTCATTGATATCTCACATGTCACAATGTGCTTATATGGAAATTCCGTGTGCTATATATGGAATCATTCTGTGACATGAATGGAATCACATTGTGTGCTATATATGGAAAATATATTCTGTCAAATGTGATATATGTGCTGTATACGAGATCAATCTATTTTAGGAAAGAATTTCATGAGATGTCCGTTTGAATGCATCTTGATTGACTTAAAAATCAGAAGATCAATTACATATCTTTCCTTGTGCGTATTGGTTTTCATATTATGGAAAGTAGTTAATTGATTGGGCTTATTATGGTAAGATGCTGACTGGAACTATATATGGAATGTGTTTTGAATCGGGTGAGATCACCATGCGTGGTAAGTAGTTCCTGTAAATATGGTAAAAGATCATGCATGACCGTTGTGCTTTATTGGTTTATTCTTGGCATGATCTTGTGAAGTTAATGCACGTTATTCTTGAGCATATCTTTGCATATTCTATGTGCTTAACTTTCTATGTGGAGTGACGAAGCTATAATCGGCTATAAGAAGAGGATCACTTCACGTCAAGGGTAGAGACAAGACGATTGAGCCGAAGAACGAATTCCTTTGAGTGTTGAGCGTTAACTTGTGAATTATTCGTTGTTCTGCTAGAGCTTAAATTTGCGAAATCCATACCCTTGAGCGATTACTTTAGAAACCTTCTGAAAATCTGTCTTCGGACTTGTTGAT
Source organism: Lindernia subracemosa (assembly GCA_028392965.1). Lineage (NCBI taxonomy): Eukaryota > Viridiplantae > Streptophyta > Magnoliopsida > Lamiales > Linderniaceae > Vandellia > Vandellia subracemosa. The sequence continues at coordinate 26,315 of JAQPCC010000168.1, read as the reverse complement.
CGCACAAGGAGGCACGAGTGGAGTCTTCTACACGCGAAGGAAAGAATCGGTGGATTTGGGGGTCCTTCGGTAGCGAGCTGTGTCCAGTCGGGGAGTGGTGATTCCCAGGGAAACGACGTGGAACGAAACTCGGCGTGTAGCAGCCTAGGCGGTCTAGTGTTCATCGTGCTTCGGTTGTGTAAGGGTGTCAATCATTTTGTAACCATAAACGGTAATATCTTAGTGATTGACTTGAAATCTTGAGGGACAAACCTCAAGGACTGGAGTAAACCCCGGTTGGGGATATAACCAGTATAAAAATCCTGTCTCACTTTACTTTCTGTCATTTACTTTCTGTGAGACAAACCCGAAACGTTTTTCAAAAACCCACGTGATATCTTTGGAACGTTTTTAAAGAAAAAGGAGATAACATTGATACTGCTCTGTTTTTCAAGTGATAACCATTTTTACAGTCTTATTGATATCTTCTTTAAGAAATGTATTTTCAAAGGAGAAAAAGCCATAAGTTTTATAAGCCTAATTCACCCCCCCTTTCAGGCATATTTTGTACTTCAATTGGTATCAGAGCCAGGTTACTCAAACGACAGGCCTAACACGCCTGAGTAAAAGTTCTAATGGCTTCTTCGAGTTTTGATATATTTGCAGAAGGTCAATCCCACTCTAGGCCACCACTCTTCGATGGAACGAACTACGCTGTGTGGAAGAATCGTATGACGGGGTTTCTTATTGCTGTCGACTATGAACTTTGGGAAACAATTATCAATGGACCGTATGCGGCTGTGAAACCAGATGGAACTCCAAAGGCTGGCCGGGAATTAACTGCTGATGATAAGAAGGGAATCACGTGAAACGCAAAGGCAAAAAACATGCTCGCATGTGCACTAACAAGAGAAGAATACAACCGTGTAAGCTCCTGCTCATCAGCTAAGGATATGTGGGACATGCTTCAAGTTACTCATGAAGGAACCCAACGAGTTGTGCAAGAAAGACTAGCTTTGCTCACGCATCAGTACGAACTGTTTGCAATGGAATCTGACGAGACCATAAGCCAGATGTATGCCAGATTCATGGGAATCATCAACCAAATGTTTTCTCTTGGAAAGAGAGTTCCCGACAGCGAGCAAGTCAGAAAAATACTGAGATCACTTCCACGAGAATGGAATGCCAAGGTTACTGCTATTTATGAAGCAAAGGATCTGGAAGTACTAAGCATCTCTGAGTTGATTGGATCTCTTACTTCATATGAAATGTTTCAAGCGTCGATGAACGAGAAATCGCAGAACAAAAATCAGAAGTCCATTGCCTTCAAATCCAACCAAGAAGAATCTGACTCAGACGACGATGAAGAGGACATGATGAATCAACTAGCCATGCTAACAAAGAGATTTGAGAAGTTTCAACAGAAAAGGAGATTCAAAGGGAACTTCAATAAATTCCAGAATAAAAATAAGGGAATATCCACGTCAGGAAAGAATGGTCAAAAATGTTTCCGATGCAACAAACCAGGCCACTTTGCGCAGAACTGCCCATTCAACAATGATGAGAAGCCAAGTAAACAGAAGGCCATGGTGATGGAGACAAACGACTCTGAAGTTGAACAAAGTGAGGACGAGGATCATGCTTACATGGCTGACGAGGATCAGGTATCATTTTCTTCCTCCATTGAGAAAATACATATTCTAAAAAACTTGCATAATGATTGCGAAAGTGCCTCATCTGTTTTTGATATAGAAGAAAGTAAGGAAGAATTATGTGAGTTACTACAAAATGCAGAGAGGAAGATCAAGTCGCTTAATTCCTTAACTAAAAACTTGATGAAGCAGCGAGATGATTTAACCAGGGAAAAACATTAAAGCTGATCTAGAGATTTCACATTTGAAAGGAGAGTTAGATACTGCTAAGAAAGAGGAAGTTCCATGTAACTGCAAGGAATTAGAAAAGAAAAACAGGGACTTATCTAGAGATATCGTTGAACTTAGGAATTCTCTAGATGTAGAAAAATATAAGTTTGATGGATTCTTTGAGGGAAAGCAGAACCTAGATATGTTGTTAAACACTCCTAGGAACATTGGTAGATCAGGAATAGGTTATTGCACTGAAGAAAAGCATGCTGAAAAATCTGTACCGAAGTTTAAGTGTTTTTCAAGTGGTAGAAATGGTCATTATTCGTATAATTGTCCTTTAAAGAAAGCAGATAGAGCTAAATATGTTTGGAGACCAAAGAAATCCCCTGGGAATGCCACTGTCATATCTGATCATAACAGGAGATCACTTTCCACGCAGAATGATATCTCACATGTAAATAGAAGTTATTTCTCCACTAACATGTTAGGACCCAAAGAAATTGGGTACCTCAGAAAAGTACTCTTACCTACAGGTACAAAGGAAGAATTCCAGCAAGAAAAACAGGTGGTATCTCGACAGCGGGTGTTCTCGCCATATGACAGGTGATATCTCTAAGTTCGTATCGTTGAAAGCGTGCGACGGAGGATATGTATCATATGCTGACAACACTAAAGCCAAGATCATTAGTGTCGGCACTGTTGGTAACTCATTAAATACCACTATTGATGATGTTTGGTTGGTAAGAAATCTTGAGCATAATTTGATAATCATTAGTCAGTTATGTGATAAAGGTTACTCAGTTACTTTTGAAAATAATAAATGCTTAGTTAAGGAAGATAACAAGGTCATCTTAAGTGCATCTCGATATGGTAACATTTATTGCATTACTCTTGATGATATCACTAACCAGAATGTCAAGTGCCTAGCAGTCACACAGGATATCACATGGTTATGGCACAGACGCTTGGGACATGCAAACATGGAATTAATATCTCATATATCATCTAATGAGTTGGTGAGAGGTGTCCCCGATATGAAATTTACCAAGGACAGAACTTGCAAAGCATGCCAAATGGGGAAACAAACCAAGACGTCCTTCAAACCAAAGAATGTAATATCCACCACCAGACCACTGGAACTGCTGCACCTTGACCTTTTTGGTCCTGTTCAGGTTATGTCACTGCGAGGTAAACGATATGCCTTTGTTATTGTTGATGATTATACAAGGTACACATGGGTATTATTTCTTGCGCACAAGAATGAGGCATTAGTTAACTTTGCACCATTAATTAAGAGATTAGAAAATGAGAAAGAGATGAGCGTATGCAAGATAAGAAGTGATAATGGTCTTGAGTTTGATAGTAAATCATTTGCATCTTTTTGTAATGAAAATGGATATAGCCATAATTTTTCAGCCCCCATAACGCCTCAGCAAAACGGAGTAGTTGAGAGGAAAAACAGAGTGCTACAGGAAATTGCTAGATCTATGCTAAGTGAATATAATCTTCCAAAACATTTTTGGGCAGAATCTGTTAGCACGGCATGTTATGTTTCAAATCATATTTTTCTTAGACCTATCATTAAGAAAACTCCTTATGAGCTGTGGAATGATAAAACTCCAAATATAGGATATTTTCATGTGTTCGGTTGCAAATGTTTTATCTTGAAAGACAGGGACAAAAGAGGGAAATTTGATTCCAAGGTAGATGAAGGGATATTCCTCGGTTATAGTCTTCATTCCAAAGCCTTTCGAGTGTTTAATAATAGAAAGAAGACTGTTCAAGAATCAGTGCATGTGACTTTTGATGAATTCCCAGCCACAGATGCTACTGAGGAAGGTATAGTTGTGTCTCCTGCAGGTATACAGGTTACTGACAAGGAACTAAAAGCAATTCCAATGGAAGATGATACTAAGTCAGAGGAACCTGAGACTTCAGAAGAACAACAGCACAGAAAATTCAAACATGCTTCCAGCCATCCCACGGATCAAGTCATAGGGAATATCACCTCTGAAATCAAAACGAAAGCAGCTGCACGCAACCAAGTTACAGAGGAATCATCTAATGCACTGCTATCCATGGTGGAACCACGGACTATCAATGAAGCTCTCAATGACAAATCATGGGTGATTGCCATGGAAGAAGAGTTGTCACAATTCAAAAGGAGCCAAGTATGGACACTCGTGGAAAGACCAAATGGAAAGTCCATCATTGGCACAAAATGGGTGTTCCGCAACAAGCTTGATGAAAATTGTAAGGTGACCAGAAATAAGGCCAGGTTAGTTGCAAAAGGTTATTCCCAAGAAGAAGGTATAGATTACGAGGAAACTTTTGCTCCTGTTGCTAGGTTAGAATCTATCCGCATCTTACTTGCATATGCATGTTTTAAAAGATTTAAACTTTTTCAAATGGACGTAAAAAGTGCATTTTTAAATGGTTTTATAAACGAAGAAGTTTACGTCGAGCAACCCCCTGGTTTCCTAAAAGAAGAGTTTTCAAATCATGTTTTTAAATTGAATAAAGCTTTATATGGTTTGAAACAGGCTCCTAGGGCATGGTATGATAGACTTAGTAAGTTTTTGATAGACATGGGATTTACGACTGGAACTATTGATAACACGCTGTTTATCAGATATCAAGGAGATCACATGCTGTTAGTACAAATTTATGTTGATGATATAATCTTTGGAAGTACTAACAATCTTCTTTGTGAGGATTTTTCTAAGTCTATGCAGCAAGAATTCGAAATGAGCCTAATGGGAGAGCTTAACTACTTTTTGGGATTGCAAATTAAGCAGCTGGATACGGGAACCTTCATATCCCAGACAAAGTACACCAAGGAATTGCTGGTGAAATTCGGAATGGCTGATTCCAAGGTACTTTCCACTCCGATGCATCAGACCACAAAAATCGATAGCGATGAATCAGGTACATGCGTTGATCAAACAAAATATCGAGGTATGATTGGAAGCCTACTTTACTTAACCGCGAGTAGACCTGATAATATGTTTGTTGTTGGTTTGTGCTCTCGTTACCAATCGAATCCTAAGGAATCTCATTTGACTGCTGTCAAGAGGATACTTAGGTATTTGAAAGGTACCGTTAATCTAGGACTTTGGTATCCAAATACTAAGAAATTCCCATTAATGGGTTATTCAGATGCTGATTTTGCCGGATCTAGGGAAGATAGGAAAAGTACAAGTGGAACTTGCCAATTACTTGGGAATTCCCTTGTGACTTGGTCTAGTAGGAAACAAAATGCTGTCGCCCTGTCCACAACCGAAGCTGAATACATGGCCTTAGGAAGTTGTTGTCAACAGTTACTATGGATGAAACAAACCCTAAGTGATTACGGGTTAGGTTATGACAAAATTCCTACCTTCTGTGATAGTACTAGTGCCATTAGTATCACTAAGAATCCTGTCCATCATTCTCGAACTAAGCATATAGAGGTCAAACACCATTTTATTCGAGATCATGTTCAGAAAGGGGATATCACAGTGGAATTCGTAGGAACTAATGATCAGCTGGCTGATATCTTCACGAAACCTCTCATTGAAAGTAGATTCTGTGCTATTCGTGATCGATTAGGAATTGTCGAGCTTAAATAGGAAAGATGACTTATTAGTTATCACATTCATATCTTCGATCATGATTTTTCTTGGAAATCCTTTCCGAAAATTCATTTTGATTCTCCCTTCCTTATTTGGTTATTTCCTTCTCATTCATAAGGAAAATATTTTCGAACCTTTATTTGAATTTTTCCAAAAATTGTGCCCTCTTTCAGCGAAAAATCATTCCTATTTGGATCCCTGATCTTACTCGATATTCCATCTTTATCTCCGCGAGATATCTTCAAAATCTCCATTTGATTCCCTAACGGGCAGATTCATTCTTTCCAAGGATTTTGAATTTCAAATCTTTTCAAAATCTGTCAGAAGTCACCTCGATATCTTTATGAGATAACCGCTATTTTTTCATCCTTATCCAGCAAGTCTCTTGCTCTTTATAACCTCATTCATCTTCTTCTTCTAAAATCATTCAAGCTCTTCACTTCGAAAATTCTCTCCTAAACTTCCATCTGCAAAAATGGTGAAGACCAAAAGTGCTGGTTCCGTCTCTGATAAAAAACGCAAAGCTCCAGTCACAGAGGAATCTCCTATTTCTCCTCCTGTGAAAGCCACTCGCTCAAAGACTAGAAGCTCTAAGAAAGCTACGCCGAAGTCAAAGAAGAAAGCGAAGGTTGCTCCACCATCTCCTATTCTGCTTCAACTTCCCAAAAAATCAGCTTCTCCACCACCTAAAACTCATACACCTGTCCCTTCTCCATCGCATGACAAAGCTGGACACGAAGACGTACATCAAGTGGTCAGCGACGAGACTGAGAAACTTCTGAAAGAGACGTATGGCAGAGAAGTAAGTTTCTACATGAAGGATGGGAAGAAAGTGTTGTTCAATACTGATAATCTCGAGGAGATCACTGACGAGGTGAAGTTTCTGAGCGAAGAAACTAAGGAACGACATGAGAAGCTAAAAAAGAGAGAAGTCGCTCGAGGTAGATGCGTCAACTTTGAAGAACTGGCTGAAAGCAAGGTCGTAACGTGGCTGAATGAGTATGGGTGGGAGAACTTCTTGAGAATCGACAAATCGCTGTACGTAGAAGCAGTGGAGCTGTTCTACGCCAATCTCGATTTCGTAGAAGACGAATCGGAGATCACCGTGACATCATATGTGCTAGGTAAGAGGATCCAGTGGAATCGCCGCAAGATGAATGAAATGCTGGGTGTCGAAGATGAAGGACTATGCTACTTCAATTTCACTGATTGGTGCAGTTCCCATGTGAAACTGCGAGATTGTGTTAAAGCTCTATGGAATTCCCCTTACAAACCAAAATTTTCAGAAGGCGAAGCCTTGAACAAGCTGCCTGTCGACATGTTCTTTCTTTACAAAGTGCTGCATATGACTTTGTGGAGTGCGCGAGTTGGAAGTGGAGGCCACTCCACGACGATGAACAACATGAGCATGCTCACGCTTTACCTGGTGTCTCAAAATCAGCCTCTCAACTTAGGATACTTCATCCTGAAGTACATGGTCACAGCCTTTCAAAGCTCTGATAGGGTCCTTCCCTATGGAATGCTGCTTACGCACCTTTTTGAATCCGAAGGGATCTCACTGCCCAAAGCATGGGAAGATAGCACTAAGCACGCCGTAGATTTGAGCACGTTGAAGCGAGTTGGTAATCGCTATGATGACCGCAAGGGCTGGTTTAAGACCAGAGACCTTAAGACACCTGTGAAGAGTCCGAGGAAAAGGTCGGGTCGAGAAAGGTTTGAGGGAAGCGATGACGAGCAAGGAACGATAGCTGATCTACAACGGAACATCAAGGGAATTAAGGAGGACAATAGGAAGAAGTTTAGGCAGATCTCCCAGCACTTCAAAAAGATTAAGAAATTCATGAAGGAGATCTCCGCGGCTATGAATCTCTCTGAATCATCATCTTCGGTTTCATCTGATAGTGATTCCAGCCGTTAGCACTTCCGTCCTATAAATCCCTTAAGCCTTAATCTATCTAGTTCCTTAATGTTTTCTGCTCTTTGTTTGACTATTTTTGGCTGTTAGTGTGTGTTGGTCGCAGTTGGTCCCTCCTTTTTGATGCTGAAGGGGGAGAAGAATCTAGGGATTAATGCCCTGTTTTGCTGTTTTTGTCGCTTGCTGTTATCTTTTGGGGTCTTTGTGCCCATATGCTATGAATTTGTTATCAGCTTGCTATGATTTGCTTATGTCCTAATCCTTCTGTGCTTGAGTTTGTGATTTGCTAAGGATTAAGGAAATTCCGCACATAAGCAGGGGGAGCAAACTGATATGATCTGGTAACTTGCGATATTCCATTTGATATGCCCTGGTAATTGCTAAACTTTGCTGATACGTGATATATAAGGGATATTAGCACTTAGACAGGGGGAGCATGCATACTTCAATATGAGAATTTTTTTTTTCATGCTCTGATCATATCAATGATATACTTAAACATGTTATGTGCATCAAAATGGTTTCATATCGAGTGTACTCATATGCTTAAGTTAGGCATTAATTACTTGTCATCATCAAAAAGGGGGAGATTGTTGACCTTTTTGGTCCTATGCTTATGAGAGTTTTGATTATTCCAAGTAATTATGTAAACTGTGGGGTACAAGTTAGAAAACTCGATATGTATGATTTATGATGTTTAAGTATGTATGAATATTCGACTAAGTGCTTAAAGTGAATTAATTATTAGATAGTCGAATATATGTGATCTTGTGCATTACTGGAATATTACTGTGATCACCTGAATATGAACGTTTCGTATGAATGGAATATCATCATGTGCTAAATATGGAAAGCTGTTATGCTTACATGGAGTATATGATATTCTGTTTATTTTAGGAATAAAGTATTCATTGATATCTCACATGTCACATGTGCTTATATGGAAATTCCGTGTGCTATATATGGAATCATTCTGTGACATGAATGGAATCACATTGTGTGCTATATATGGAAAATATATTCTGTCAAATGTGATATATGTGCTGTATACGAGATCAATCTATTTTAGGAAAGAATTTCATGAGATGTCCGTTTGAATGCATCTTGATTGACTTAAAAATCAGAAGATCAATTACATATCTTTCCTTGTGCGTATTGGTTTTCATATTATGGAAAGTAGTTAATTGATTGGGCTTATTATGGTAAGATGCTGACTGGAACTATATATGGAATGTGTTTTGAATCGGGTGAGATCACCATGCGTGGTAAGTAGTTCCTGTAAATATGGTAAAAGATCATGCATGACCGTTGTGCTTTATTGGTTTATTCTTGGCATGATCTTGTGAAGTTAATGCACGTTATTCTTGAGCATATCTTTGCATATTCTATGTGCTTAACTTTCTATGTGGAGTGACGAAGCTATAATCGGCTATAAGAAGAGGATCACTTCACGTCAAGGGTAGAGACAAGACGATTGAGCCGAAGAACGAATTCCTTTGAGTGTTGAGCGTTAACTTGTGAATTATTCGTTGTTCTGCTAGAGCTTAAATTTGCGAAATCATACCCTTGAGCGATTACTTTAGAAACCTTCTGAAAATCTGTCTTCGGACTTGTTGATCGCACAAGGAGGCACAAGTGGAGTCTTCTACACGCGAAGGAAAGAATCGGTGGATTTGGGGGTCCTTCGGTAGCGAGCTGTGTCCAGTCGGGGAGTGATGATTCCCAGGGAAACGACGTGGAACGAAACTCGGCGTGTAGCAGCCTAGGTGGTCTAGTGTTCATCGTGCTTCGGTTGTGTAAGGGTGTCAATCATTTTGTAACCATAAACGGTAATATCTTAGTGATTGACTTGAAATCTTGAGGGACAAACCTCAAGGACTGGAGTAAACCCCGGTTGGGGATATAACCAGTATAAAAATCCTGTCTCACTTTACTTTCTGTCATTTACTTTCTGTGAGACAAACCCGAAACGTTTTTCAAAAACCCACGTGATATCTTTGGAACGTTTTTAAAGAAAAAGGAGATAACATTGATACTGCTCTGTTTTTCAAGTGATAACCATTTTTACAGTCTTATTGATATCTTCTTTAAGAAAGGTATTTTCAAAGGAGAAAAAGCCATAAGTTTTATAAGCCTAATTCACCCCCCTCTTAGGCATATTTTGTACTTCAGTTAGGATATGGCTTTGAGGTGTAATGGTGTATAAACAATTTGTCGAATTACCGGAATATATAAAAGCATTATCTTTGAAAATGGAACAACTTCCACTCTCAATAATAAACTTAAAACCTTCTCTATCCAATACTGGAATAGAGATAATATTTCTTATAATATCCGAAATATAAAGACAATTATTCAAACATAAATTAACACCATTATTTAAAGCTAGATAAACAGTCCCAATAGCTACTGCAGCAACTCTTGCCCCATTGCCCATCCTAAGGACCATTTCCTTACTGTCCAGCTTCGTGCTTCTTGTCATTATCTGTAAATCATTGCAGATATGTGAGCCACAACCGGTATCTAATACCCAAGAAGCATCGTTAACTGATAAGTTAACTTCAACAAAATACATACCTGAAAGCTTCAGGCTTGCAAGATAGTCCTTGCAGTTCCTCTTCCAGTGCCCCGTTTTGCCACAGTGAAAACACTTGTGATCAGCTTGAGAATTAACCTTTTCCTTTCCTTTGCTCTTAGCCTCATTGCCATTTGCCTTCTTGTTAGGCTTGGCGGGAAACTTTCCCTTCCACTTTCTTTTCTTAGACATTGCTGCATTTGACTTGGAAATGGATCCAACAAGAAACACCGGCTTATCCTTCTTAATGGTGGATTCAGCCGTCTTTAACATGTTCACCAACTCGGGGAGAGAAGTCTCCATGGAGTGCATGTTAAAGTTGACAACAAAGCTGTCAAATGAGGGAGGCAGAGATTGTAGCAACAAGTTCACAAAGAGCTCATTATCTATAACAACTCCAAGTGACGTAAGCTTTTCAATGAGGCCTATCATCTTCAGCCCATGGTCTTGGACTGAAGAGCCCTCAGTCATACGGCATCTGAAAAGCTCTTTAGATATCTGATATCTCATTTGCCTAGTTCTCTCACCATACAACTCTTGTAGGTGGTGAAGAATCTCTTTAGCATTATCAAATGCCTCATGCTGACTCTGCAGCTCATTCGACATAGATGCCAGCATGTAGCATCGAGCCTGGAGATTGTCATCACAATGACGAAGATACTCCCCATACTCTACTGATGTCATATCCTCAGGAGCAGGAGGTGGTGCTATGGTAAGCACATATTCCTTCTTTTCAGATTGAAGGACAATCTTAAGGTTTCTCAGCCAATCAACAAAATTTGGGCCAGTCAACTTGTTTTGCTCAAGAATACTTGCAATTGGATTTTTAGCCATTGTAGTAGAGAAATCTACAAAAATAAACGAAGCAGAAAATAAACAAACTATGGAAAATATAGATTTAATATAAGGTCTTTTATTTTAAATTGCTCCCACTATTTTATTTAAACCCTTAAAAATTCTGAAAATCTTATTTTCATAGTGGGCTTGAAGTCCAATAAAAATAATTCACACCTCAATTTTATGAGCCCATGAAAAATTTATCGGTAGTCAACTCTTTGACAATTGTATCAACATACAACCTTCAAGATTATTTTGTCTCACTCTTCCTATATGCCCCAAATTTATGAGCCCATATAGTACTAAGTGTCAAATTAAACCCATCAAACCTTCGTATAAATGGAGCATCAATGCGTCCCATGACTCGTGGCCAACGCAAAGACGAGTCCACCTCACGAACACCTCTATGCTAGGTAGAGATCACAGCTTTCAGCACAAGATCACTCCACGACTCATGGCCAGTGACCAAGCACGGTAGCATCGTCATGTCATCTACCTTTGATGGAAGGCATGGAATAATAGGTCACCACCTATTTTATCCATTTTAATTTGATATGGAACTAATCGAATTAAGTTCCTTCAAAGTTTCATAAACTTAGGGTTTTCTTTTCAAGACCTCATCAACCTCATGCAATATTCATCATATGAAGCCCAAACAAATAACATATAATAAAACTAACATGCATCCTATGGGATGATCATATAAAACATGCTAAAACATTCATCACATGAAATTAAAAACACATAAATTCACCAATTTGCGTGTTAATCTAATCTTCGAATGAAAACAGTTTTCCATCTATCAAAAATCAGCCCACATAAAAAGTTGAGTGGTTCGCAAACACTCGCGTATTTATGTTGGTGGCCGAAAAGCTATCCGAAGAAATTAACTTGTTCATTTGAAAAACAAACGTTTTGCTAATTCACAACCACCCAGACGCATGCATAAATAATTGAGAATAAAATACCATTTATTTTATTATCATAAGATATAAAACATAAACTTCATTTCTATGCCAATGAACGGACATGAACACACATAATGGAAATATTTTTCATCAGGAATGAAGTTCTATTTTAAATGTATTATAACTCTGAAAATTTCAGCAAGCATAAAATATTCAAACATGTTATTATTTCAGCAAGAATCATATTCCACTTAATATTTTAACATGAAACGTACAGCAAGAAAACCCTTTTCTTGTTATAATAACCAATCAATTGGTTTCAGCTCAAAAGTTCCAAAATTAAATCACATAGAACATTTCTATCCCTCATAAACAAAATACCATTTAATAATTAAATATGTTTATCACATAAACAACAACAATGCAAAATCTGATTTTAAAGATGCTTAACCCGCAGCTCTGATACCATTGTTGGGTTCGCTAGGCCGCACGGGATGATACGCAGCGGAAAATTCAAAACAAAAGCATTCATCTATCATATAAATGCTTATCCCGTCGGTCCATCTAGCGATAGTGACGATCGGCATCATTTAAAATCACGCACATGGTACGAATTTTGCTTTGTTAGGGTTTAAGAAATAACCTATTCCTTAGCTTCTTTAGTGACGATGAAGAGGGAATCAATTTTCGGATTTGTGGCTACCACCGTCTTTCCGTACGTTCGCCGTAGGGATTCAAATGCCTCCCCTTTAATCGAGTCCACCTTTTGGATTATGACACCGAGATGATTCTTCGTTAGTAGAAAACAACTCGGATATTAAACGAATACGCTAAAGGAATAACCAAGGAACATTTCCTTTCGTGAGCACACGTCAAAGAGTGAGAGGTCGAGTATGTATATTCTCGTGATGGTTTTCGTGTGTTGTGTTTTTTATAAACCGAAACGCATGACCATAGAATGACTGAATAAATCACACACGTTCACCTCTATCCCTTATAAGATATATATACATACATATGTATATGTGAGGGTTTGTAAGAAACGCATGGCTCCCATTCACTATTGGTCAAAATCATAAATCCAACTTAACTCCTCTTTAAGTCAAAAATTTGCCATCATTACTCATTTTAAATTCAAAATTCAAAAGGAGTAATACCAAGACATAAAAACCACTTTTTCATTTCTTGGTCAAAGCATTTAACGTGTAAAGGAAAATAAATTTCCTTAAACATCTCATTGATTATGGACATAAACGTGGACCTAAAAAATCCATTTATTAATTGAGTAATTCGTGTAATTACTAAATTAACATCCAAAGTTCAAATAATTAATCCAATTAATTATTTTATTCCTTTAATTAAATAATCCAATTATCCAATCATATATATATATATATATATATTTAATTCAACAATTGAATTAAATTTTAATCCAACAATTGGAAATATCGACTTCAATTTGTCATTCTCCAAAACTTCGTGTGACCTTTTTAGGTTCACGATTAACACTAGTAGTGAATTTACAACTCCTCGCAACCAATTGGAATTAACTCTTTAATATCAAGAATTCACTAATCACGGTAACACCTAGCAAGTAGCATGATTATCTAGTGTTAAGTGAAATAGCGAGTAAACCTTTTCAATTGCAAGTGCATACACGCAAAATCCTTTCGACAACTAATTTCTCGATTAGACCATGTGCATGGAATTATAAGTCGAACCCAATTGATCTAATAACTTTGAATTCGTTTCAAGTTTAAATGATTCCTTTATGAACTCTATTCATCCCGCCTTGGCCAAGGACTGTGAATCATAAACTATGAAAAGCATAGGAAATTCACTTATTAATATAAGTGTCGAATTCTATGTTGGCCACAGACAAATCTCCATGCACACTAATACAATACCCAAAATACCCCTTTTGTGATTATTCAGCAATCAAAGGATAAATCTAAGTAAAGCATAATGCGCACAAGACTACTATCGTGCCTCAAGTCAGAGGATTAGTCATGTACTATTGCAACACGAAAATTCTTATTCGACATAAAAGTTTTCAATTAAGAATTTTCAGCGGGTCAAGTTCAATGAACTTGTTCCCTAACAAGCATCTGCATATATGCATTTGCGTCTCCACGCTAATGTTAATGGAACGTAACATTTGCGTCTAACAAGCATACATCATATGCACAAGTCTTTCTGAGTTATTCAATGTCCTGTCTTGAAATACCCATCGACTTGGAACTTATTTAAGATCATAGCCTAAGACATGTTCCATGATCACCATTAAATGTGCAATCATGTTCCTCAGCTTATAACGATCTAAGAACTTTATCGTATGTGCAAATAATGCATAAACATAAGATAAAACAATGCCTTTTATTTGATATAATTTCGAACAAATTGTCTTACAAGTAGAAAAATATCCAATCAAGTTGGAACGTCGGGCATTCTACTCTAACACATACATCTTAAACACGTTTAATCCACATCCGCAAAATCGGAGTATTAAGATTAAGAAAAAGGGTTAATTTCGATTCAGGCCCATTTAACATGTTTTAGTTTGAGTTCAGGCCCTATTCAGGTTTGATTTAATAACAAGGACCTGTTTTTCAAAAATATTAGAAAAAGGGACCTAATTTATGCTATAAGACATAATTACCCTTTATAACTTGTCAAAATTACGCTATTATGCCATCATCTTTACCCAGCGACAAAACTCAAATCTCAGTAGGTTGCAACTATAGTTATCGACGTTCATGACCAAATAGGTTGAAATTATCGTTAATTTGATTATGTGTGTTGATAAGTTTCGAAAATTAGTAACTTTAACCGTGAGAAAAACGAATATTAGGTTCCCCTAAATTAAAATATTTCACAGTTGAATAACACTTTGTATAACAAATATAACATATACTGCCGCAAAAATAACGTATAATTCAAACAAAATAACTTTTCATTTCTTGTAAATAACATATGTTGTACACAAGTAATGGGCGAGAGAAATACATTGAAAACCAGCGACGACACTGGAAAACTACTGAAACCTCTCGAATCTTCGACGTTAGTGACTGAATAAGGTTAAATCGACCTCAATTTATCATGGGTATTAATAATCAAGAAAAATTGTTGATGTTTATAACGAAATAATACGTCAAACCCAATTCAAAAAGTTCGGGGTGAAATCTCTATTTAATGGCCAAATAATGTGAAATCGAATCAGTTTATTCATGGTTCTTAGTAATCGACAAAAAATTATTGATGTTAATCATGATTTATCAAAGAATTTAGATATGACATTTGATTGAAATGTTTGCTAATTAACATGCTACTTAGGTAACACTTCATGCTACATGGATAACACTTCTTACAACAAAAATGCTTCAAAACTTAGAACCATGCGTCATATAGGAATACCTCTTGTGTGTTTTTAGATAACAATTGCTTCAAAATTTATACCATATTGTTTTGAATCTAATTACGTAGCAATAATATACCCTAAATTTTGAAGTCGTTTGTATCTTTAAGCCATCTAACATTGACTAACGGATGGTGGAGCAAGGAGGAGGGCGTGGCGAAACGTCCAAAGTATGTGTACCTTGAATTTTAACGTGGTCTAAGATTGAATTATTTTGTGAATTAACATGCTTGTATGGTAACACTTTCTGCTGAAAATATGACGCATATCTTGTAAAATATAACAAATCAACACACAAAAGAGTAACAATTCATTTCTTATCAATACCACATCATGTACACAAACAAGAGATTGCGGAATTTTATGAAAAACCGCGAATGACAACCAAAAATGCTGAAAATTGTTCAAATCTCGACGTTAGTAGCAACTGGTAAATTTCCAAACCATGGGTGCCTCGAATTTATACCGATTAACTGCAATTTATGTCGAAATCTAGCTTTGATTTACCATTATATTCTCAAATTTGCACCCTAATTAGACAATCAAATCCTACATCGTGCGTCGTTAATATCATAATAAATCCAACATGACACGTCGAAATCGGTTGGTTGATGGGGCAGTCGAATTTTTTATGCTCGATTCAGTGTAAAAAAAGAATGAGTTCGATCATAAAAAAAAATTCTGTTGATAAGATTTTACAATATCGAAGTGACACAATATTATTAAAAAATAACGTCTTTTTTCTGAAGTAATGGTATAATATAATTGAGTAACAGAAAACTGAAGAAAAAGTACCTCTTCATATAAGAACCATAACAACACATTCTCTCTCTATATAGACTTTCGCTGGAAAAAAAAAAGCATTTTTGTAAGGGTATTTTCGTCAAATCATATTTTCGGGTCCTTTACTATAACTTTTATAGAAACTGGGTCCTTTAAAATAATATATTTTCTGACAAACAATAAGTAAAAAATTAAAAAGAACCTGACATAAAATTGTCCCTAATCCTTCTGTGCTTGAGTTTGTGATTTGCTAAGGATTAAGGAAATTCCGCACATAAGCAGGGGGAGCAAACTGATATGATCTGGTAACTTGCGATATTCCATTTGATATGCCCTGGTAATTGCTAAACTTTGCTGATACGTGATATATAAGGGATATTAGCACTTAGACAGGGGGAGCATGCATACTTCAATATGAGAATTTTTTTTTTCATGCTCTGATCATATCAATGATATACTTAAACATGTTATGTGCATCAAAATGGTTTCATATCGAGTGTACTCATATGCTTAAGTTAGGCATTAATTACTTGTCATCATCAAAAAGGGGGAGATTGTTGACCTTTTTGGTCCTATGCTTATGAGAGTTTTGATTATTCCAAGTAATTATGTAAACTGTGGGGTACAAGTTAGAAAACTCGATATGTATGATTTATGATGTTTAAGTATGTATGAATATTCGACTAAGTGCTTAAAAGTGAATTAATTATTAGATAGTCGAATATATGTGATCTTGTGCATTACTGGAATATTACTGTGATCACCTGAATATGAACGTTTCGTATGAATGGAATATCATCATGTGCTAAATATGGAAAGCTGTTATGCTTTACATGGAGTATATGATATTCTGTTTATTTTAGGAATAAAGTATTCATTGATATCTCACATGTCACAATGTGCTTATATGGAAATTCCGTGTGCTATATATGGAATCATTCTGTGACATGAATGGAATCACATTGTGTGCTATATATGGAAAATATATTCTGTCAAATGTGATATATGTGCTGTATACGAGATCAATCTATTTTAGGAAAGAATTTCATGAGATGTCCGTTTGAATGCATCTTGATTGACTTAAAAATCAGAAGATCAATTACATATCTTTCCTTGTGCGTATTGGTTTTCATATTATGGAAAGTAGTTAATTGATTGGGCTTATTATGGTAAGATGCTGACTGGAACTATATATGGAATGTGTTTGAATCGGGTGAGATCACCATGCGTGGTAAGTAGTTCCTGTAAATATGGTAAAAGATCATGCATGACCGTTGTGCTTTATTGGTTTATTCTTGGCATGATCTTGTGAAGTTAATGCACGTTATTCTTGAGCATATCTTTGCATATTCTATGTGCTTAACTTTCTATGTGGAGTGACGAAGCTATAATCGGCTATAAGAAGAGGATCACTTCACGTCAAGGGTAGAGACAAGACGATTGAGCCGAAGAACGAATTCCTTTGAGTGTTGAGCGTTAACTTGTGAATTATTCGTTGTTCTGCCAGAGCTTAAATTTGCGAAATCCATACCCTTGAGCGATTACTTTAGAAACCTTCTGAAAATCTGTCTTCGGACTTGTTGATCGCAGAAGGAGGCACGAGTGGAGTCTTCTACACGCGAAGGAAAGAATCGGTGGATTTGGGGGTCCTTCGGTAGCGAGCTGTGTCCAGTCGGGGAGTGGTGATTCCCAGGGAAACGACGTGGAACGAAACTCGGCGTGTAGCAGCCTAGGCGGTCTAGTGTTCATCGTGCTTCGGTTGTGTAAGGGTGTCAATCATTTTGTAACCAAACGGTAATATCTTAGTGATTGACTTGAAATCTTGAGGGACAAACCTCAAGGACTGGAGTAAACCCCGGTTGGGGATATAACCAGTATAAAAATCCTGTCTCACTTTACTTTCTGTCATTTACTTTCTGTGAGACAAACCCGAAACGTTTTTCAAAAACCCACGTGATATCTTTGGAACGTTTTTAAAGAAAAAGGAGATAACATTGATACTGCTCTGTTTTTCAAGTGATAACCATTTTTACAGTCTTATTGATATCTTCTTTAAGAAATGTATTTTCAAAGGAGAAAAAGCCATAAGTTTTATAAGCCTAATTCACCCCCCCTTTCAGGCATATTTTGTACTTCAATTGGTATCAGAGCCAGGTTACTCAAACGACAGGCCTAACACGCCTGAGTAAAAGTTCTAATGGCTTCTTCGAGTTTTGATATATTTGCAGAAGGTCAATCCCACTCTAGGCCACCACTCTTCGATGGAACGAACTACGCTGTGTGGAAGAATCGTATGACGGGGTTTCTTATTGCTGTCGACTATGAACTTTGGGAAACAATTATCAATGGACCGTATGCGGCTGTGAAACCAGATGGAACTCCAAAGGCTGGCCGGGAATTAACTGCTGATGATAAGAAGGGAATCACGTGAAACGCAAAGGCAAAAAACATGCTCGCATGTGCACTAACAAGAGAAGAATACAACCGTGTAAGCTCCTGCTCATCAGCTAAGGATATGTGGGACATGCTTCAAGTTACTCATGAAGGAACCCAACGAGTTGTGCAAGAAAGACTAGCTTTGCTCACGCATCAGTACGAACTGTTTGCAATGGAATCTGACGAGACCATAAGCCAGATGTATGCCAGATTCATGGGAATCATCAACCAAATGTTTTCTCTGGAAAGAGAGTTCCCGACAGCGAGCAAGTCAGAAAAATACTGAGATCACTTCCACGAGAATGGAATGCCAAGGTTACTGCTATTTATGAAGCAAAGGATCTGGAAGTACTAAGCATCTCTGAGTTGATTGGATCTCTTACTTCATATGAAATGTTTCAAGCGTCGATGAACGAGAAATCGCAGAACAAAAATCAGAAGTCCATTGCCTTCAAATCCAACCAAGAAGAATCTGACTCAGACGACGATGAAGAGGACATGATGAATCAACTAGCCATGCTAACAAGAGATTTGAGAAGTTTCAACAGAAAAGGAGATTCAAAGGGAACTTCAATAAATTCCAGAATAAAAATAAGGGAATATCCACGTCAGGAAAGAATGGTCAAAAATGTTTCCGATGCAACAAACCAGGCCACTTTGCGCAGAACTGCCCATTCAACAATGATGAGAAGCCAAGGAAACAGAAGGCCATGGTGATGGAGACAAACGACTCTGAAGTTGAACAAAGTGAGGACGAGGATCATGCTTACATGGCTGACGAGGATCAGGTATCATTTTCTTCCTCCATTGAGAAAATACATATTCTAAAAACTTGCATAATGATTGCGAAAGTGCCTCATCTTTTTTGATATAGAAGAAAGTAAGGAAGAATTATGTGAGTTACTACAAAATGCAGAGAGGAAGATCAAGTCGCTTAATTCCTTAACTAAAAATTGATGAAGCAGCGAGATGATTTACCAGGGAAAAACATGAAGCTGATCTAGAGATTTCACATTTGAAAGGAGAGTTAGATACTGCTAAGAAGAGGAAGTTCCATGTAACTGCAAGGAATTAGAAAAGAAAAACAGGGACTTATCTAGAGATATCGTCGAACTTAGGAATTCTCTAGATGTAGAAAAATATAAGTTTGATAGATTCTTTGAGGGAAAGCAGAACCTAGATATGTTGTTAAACACTCCTAGGAACATTGGTAGATCAGGAATAGGTTATTGCACTGAAGAAAAGCATGCTGAAAAATCTGTACCGAAGTTTAAGTGTTTTTCATGTGGTAGAAATGGTCATTATTCGTATAATTGTCCTTTAAAGAAAGCAGATAGAGCTAAATATGTTTGGAGACCAAAGAAATCCCCTGGGAATGCCACTGTCATATCTGATCATAACAGGAGATCACTTTCCATGCAGAATGATATCTCACATGTAAATAGAAGTTATTTCTCCACTAACATGTTAGGACCCAACAGAAATTGGGTACCTCAGAAAAGTACTCTTACCTACAGGTACAAAGGAAGAATTCCAGCAAGAAAAACAGGTGGTATCTCGACAGCGGGTGTTCTCGCCATATGACAGGTGATATCTCTAAGTTCGTATCGTTGAAAGCGTGCGACGGAGGATATGTATATACGCTGACAACACTAAAGCCAAGATCATTGGTGTCGGCACTGTTGGTAACTCATTAAATACCACTATTGATGATGTTTGGTTGGTAAGAAATCTTGAGCATAATTTGATAAGCATTAGTCAGTTATGTGATAAAGGTTACTCAGTTACTTTTGAAAATAAAAATGCTTAGTTAAGGAAGATAACAAGGTCATCTTAAGTGCATCTCGATATGGTAACATTTATTGCATTACTCTTGATGATATCACTAACCAGAATGTCAAGTGCCTAGCAGTCACACAGGATATCACATGGTTATGGCACAGACGCTTGGGACATGCAAACATGGAATTAATATCTCACATATCATCTAATGAGTTGGTGAGAGGTGTCCCCGATATGAAATTTACCAAGGACAGAACTTGCAAAGCATGCCAAATGGGGAAACAACCAAGACGTCCTTCAAACCAAAGAATGTAATATCCACCACCAGACCACTGGAACTGCTGCACCTTGACCTTTTTGGTCCTGTTCAGGTTATGTCACTGCGAGGTAAACGATATGCCTTTGTTATTGTTGATGATTATACAAGGTACACTGGGTATTATTTCTTGCGCACAAGAATGAGGCATTAGTTAACTTTGCACCATTAATTAAGAGATTAGAAAATGAGAAAGAGATGAGCGTATGCAAGATAAGAAGTGATAATGGTCTTGAGTTTGATAGTAAATCTTTGCATTTTGTAATGAAAATGGATATAGCCATAATTTTTCAGCCCCCATAACGCCTCAGCAAAACGGAGTAGTTGAGAGGAAAAACAGAGTGCTACAGGAAATGGCTAGATCTATGCTAAGTGAATATAATCTTCCAAAACACTTTTGGGCAGAAGCTGTTAGCACGGCATGTTATGTTTCAAATCGTATTTTTCTTAGACCTATCATTAAGAAAACTCCTTATGAGCTGTGGAATGATAAAACTCCAAATATAGGATATTTTCATGTGTTCGGTTGCAAATGTTTTATCTTGAAAGATAGGGACAAAAGAGGGAAATTTGATTCCAAGGTAGATGAAGGGATATTCCTCGGTTATAGTCTTCATTCCAAAGCCTTTCGAGTGTTTAATAATAGAAAGAAGACTGTTCAGAATCAGTGCATGTGACTTTTGATGAATTCCCTGCCACAGATGCTACTGAGGAAGGTATAGTTGTGTCTCCTGCAGGTATACAGGTTACTGACAAGGAACTAAAAGCAATTCCAATGGAAGATGATACTAAGTCAGAGGAACCTGAGACTTCAGAAGAACAACAGCGCAGAAAATTCAAACATGCTTCCAGCCATCCCACGGATCAAGTCATAGGGAATATCACCTCTGGAATCAAAACGAGAGCAGCTGCACGCAACCAAGTTACAGAGGAATCACCTAATGCACTGCTATCCATGGTGGAACCACGGACTATCAATGAAGCTCTCAATGACAAATCATGGGTGATTGCCATGGAAGAAGAGTTGTCACAATTCAAAAGGAGCCAAGTATGGACACTCGTGGAAAGACCAAATGGAAAGTCCATCATCGGCACAAAATGGGTGTTCCGCAACAAGCTTGATGAAAATGGTAAGGTGACCAGAAATAAGGCCAGGTTAGTTGCAAAAGGTTATTCCCAAGAAGAAGGTATAGATTACGAGGAAACTTTTGCTCCTGTTGCTAGGTTAGAATCTATCCGCATCTTACTTGCATATGCATGTTTTAAAAGATTTAAACTTTTTCAAATGGACGTAAAAAGTGCATTTTTAAATGGTTTTATAAACGAAGAAGTTTACGTCGAGCAACCCCTGGTTTCCTAAAAGAAGAGTTTTCAAATCATGTTTTTAAATTGAATAAAGCTTTATATGGTTTGAAACAGGCTCCTAGGGCATGGTGATAGACTTAGTAAGTTTTTGATAGACATGGGATTTACGACTGGAACTATTGATAACACGCTGTTTATCAGATATCAAGGAGATCACATGCTGTTAGTACAAATTTATGTTGATGATATAATCTTTGGAAGTACTAACAATCTTCTTTGTGAGGATTTTTCTAAGTCTATGCAGCAAGAATTCGAAATGAGCCTAATGGGAGAGCTTAACTACTTTTTGGGATTGCAAATTAAGCAGCTGGATACGGGAACCTTCATATCCCAGACAAAGTACACCAAGGAATTGCTGGTGAAATTCGGAATGGCTGATTCCAAGGTACTTTCCACTCCGATGCATCAGACCACAAAATCGATAGCGATGAATCAGGTAATGCGTTGATCAAACAAAATATCGAGGTATGATTGGAAGCCTACTTTACTTAACCGCGAGTAGACCTGATATTATGTTTGTTGTTGGTTGTGCTCTCGTTACCAATCGAATCCTAAGGAATCTCATTTGACTGCTGTCAAAGGATACTTAGTATTTGAAAGGTACCGTTAATCTAGGACTTTGGTATCCAAATACTAAGGAATTCCCATTAATGGGTTATTCAGATGCTGATTTTGCCGGATCTAGGGAAGATAGGAAAAGTACAAGTGGAACTTGCCAATTACTTGGGAATTCCCTTGTGACTTGGTCTAGTAGGAAACAAAATGCTGTCGCCCTGTCCACAACCGAAGCTGAATACATGGCCTTAGGAAGTTGTTGTCAACAGTTACTATGGATGAAACAAACCCTAAGTGATTACGGGTTAGGTTATGACAAAATTCCTACCTTCTGTGATAGTACTAGTGCCATTAGTATTACTAAGAATCCTGTCCATCATTCTCGAACTAAGCATATAGAGGTCAAACACCATTTTATTCGAGATCATGTTCAGAAAGGGGATATCACCGTGGAATTCGTAGGAACTAATGATCAGCTGGCTGATATCTTCACGAAACCTCTCATTGAAAGTAGATTCTGTGCTATTCGTGATCGATTAGGAATTGTCGAGCTTAAATAGGAAAGATGACTTATTAGTTATCACATTCATATCTTCGATCATGATTTTCTTGGAAATCCTTTCCGAAAATTCATTTTGATTCTCCCTTCCTTATTTGGTGATTTCCTTCTCATTCATAAGGAAAATATTTTCGAACCTTTATTTGAATTTTCCAAAAATTGTGCCCTCTTTCAGCGAAAAATCATTCCTATTTGAATCCCTGATTTACTCGATATTCCATCTTTATCTCCGCGAGATATCTTCAAAATCTCCATTTGATTCCCTAACGGGCAGATTCTTCTTCCAAGGATTTTGAATTTCAAATCTTTTCAAAATCTGTCAAAAGTCACTCGATATCTTTATGAGATAACCGCTATTTTTCATCCTTATCCAGCAAGTTCTTGCTCTTTATAACCTCATTCATCTTCTTCTTCTAAAATCATTCAAGCTCTTCACTTCGAAAATTCTCTCCTAAACTTCCATCTGCAAAAATGGTGAAGACCAAAGTGCTGGTTCCGTCTGATAAAAACGCAAAGCCCAGTCACAGAGGAATCTCCTATTTCCTCCTGTGAAAGCCACTCGCTCAAAGACTAGACTCTAAGAAAGCTACGCCGAAGTCAAAGAAGAAAGCGAAGGTTGCTCCACCATCTCCTATTCTGCTTCAACTTCCCGAAAAATCAGCTTCTCCACCACCTAAAACTCCTACACCTGTCCCTTCTCCATCGCATGACAAAGCTGACACGAAGACGTACATCAAGTGGTCAGCGACGAGACTGAGAAACTTCTGAAAGAGACGTATGGCAGAGAAGTAAGTTTCTACATGAAGGATGGGAAGAAAGTGTTGTTCAATACTGATAATCTCGAGGAGATCACTGACGAGGTGAAGTTTCTGAGCGAAGAAACTAAGGAACGACATGAGAAGCTAAAAAAGAGAGAAGTCGCTCGAGGTAGATGCGTCAACTTTGAAGAACTGGCTGAAAGCAAGGTCGTAACGTGGCTGAATGAGTATGGGTGGGAGAACTTCTTGAGAATCGAATCGCTGTACGTAGAAGCAGTGAGCTGTTCTACGCCAATCTCGATTTCGTAGAAGACGAATCGGAGATCACCGTGACATCATATGTGCTAGGTAAGAGGATCCAGTGGAATCGCCGCAAGATGAATGAAATGCTGGGTGTCGAAGATGAAGGACTATGCTACTTCAATTTCACTGATTGGTGCAGTTCCCATGTGAAACTGCGAGATTGTGTTAAAGCTCTATGGAATTCCCCTTACAAACCAAAATTTTCAGAAGGCGAAGCCTTGAACAAGCTGCCTGTCGACATGTTTTTCTTTACAAAGTGCTGCATATGACTTTGTGGAGCGCGCGAGTTGGAAGTGGAGGCCACTCCACGACGATGAACAACATGAGCATGCTCACGCTTTACCTGGTGTCTCAAAATCAGCCTCTCAACTTAGGATACTTCATCCTGAAGTACATGGTCACAGCCTTTCAAAGCTCTGATAGGGTCCTTCCCTATGGAATGCTGCTTACGCACCTTTTTGAATCCGAAGGGATCTCACTGCCCAAAGCATGGGAAGATAGCACTAAGCACGCCGTAGATTTGAGCACGTTGAAGCGAGTTGGTATTCGCTATGATGACCGCAAGGGCTGGTTTAAGACCAGAGACCTTAAGACACCTGAAGAGTCCGAGGAAAAGGTCGGGTCGAGAAAGGTTTGAGGGAAGCGATGACGAGCAAGGAACGATAGCTGATCTACAACGGAACATCAAGGGAATTAAGGAGGACAATAGGAAGAAGTTTAGGCAGATCTCCCAGCACTTCAAAAGATTAAGAAATTCATGAAGGAGATCTCCGCGGCTATGAATCTCTCTGAATCATCATCTTCGGTTTCATCTGATAGTGATTCCAGCCGTTAGCACTTCCGTCCTATAAATCCCTTAAGCCTTAGTCTATCCTTAGTTCTCTCTTTGTTTGACTTTTGGTGTTAGTGTGTGTTGGTCGCAGTTGGTCCCTCCTTTTTGATGCTGAAGGGGGAGAAGAATCTAGGGATTAATGCCCTGTTTTGCTGTTTTGTCGCTTGCTGTTATCTTTTGGGGTCTTTGTGCCCATATGCTATGAATTTGTTATCAGCTTGCTATGATTTGCTTATGTCCTAATCCTTCTGTGCTTGAGTTTGTGATTTGCTAAGGATTAAGGAAATTCCGCATAAGGCAGGGGGAGCAACTGATATGATCTGGTAACTTGCGATATTCCATTTGATATGCCCTGGTAATTGCTAAACTTTGCTGATACGTGATATATAAGGGATATTAGCACTTAGACAGGGGAGCATGCATACTTCAATATGAGAATTTTTTTTTCATGCTCTGATCATATCCATGATATACTTAAACATGTTATGTGCATCAAAATGGTTTCATATCGAGTGTACTCATATGCTTAAGTTAGGCATTAATTACTTGTCATCATCAAAAAGGGGGAGATTGTTGACCTTTTGGTCCTATGCTTATGAGAGTTTTGATTATTCCAAGTAATTATGTAAATTGTGGGGTACAAGTTAGAAAACTCGATATGTATGATTTATGATGTTTAAGTATGTATGAATATTCGACTAAGTGCTTAAAGTGAATTAATTATTAGATAGTCGAATATATGTGATCTTGTGCATTACTGGAATATTACTGTGATCACCTGAATATGAACGTTTCGTATGAATGGAATATCATCATGTGCTAAATATGGAAAGCTGTTATGCTCTACATGGAATATGATATTCTGTTTATTTTAGGAAAGTATTCATTGATATCTCACATGTCACATGTGCTTATATGGAAATTCCGTGTGCATATATGGAATCATTCTGTGACATGAATGGAATCACACTGTGTGCTATATATGGAAAATATATTCTGTCAAATGTGATATATGAGCTGTATACGAGATCAATCTATTTTAGGAAGAATTTCATGAGATATCCGTTTGAATGCATCTTGATTGACTTAAAATCAGAAGATCAATTACATATCTTTCCTTGTGCGTATTGGTTTTCATATTATGGAAAGTAGTTAATTGATTGGGCTTATTATGGTAAGATGCTGACTGGAACTATATATGGAATGTGTTTTGAATCGGATGAGATCACCATGCGTGGTAAGTAGTTCCTGTAAATATGGTAAGATCATGCATGACCGTTGTGCTTATTGGTTTATTCTTGGCATGATCTTGTGAAGTTAATGCGTTATTCTTGAGCATATCTTTGCTATTCTATGTGCTTAACTTTCTATGTGGAGTGACGAAGCTATATCGGCTATAAGAAGAGGATCACTTCACGTCAAGGGTAGAGACAAGACGATTGAGCGAAGAACGAATTCCTTTGAGTGTTGAGCGTTAACTTGTGAATTATTCGTTGTTCTGCTAGAGCTTAAATTTGC